>WBZZ01001918.1:142500-152948 GCA_019918135.1 Paulinella micropora
ATATAACATGCCGAGACAAAAGAAATATAACACACCCGACGAACGGGTATTAATAAGGAGGGAAAGGGCGAGTGCTTACTTGAAGGCACACCCCGATAAGAACCGAGCAAATGCCAAGGCTTACTACTACAAAAATAAGGAAAAAATTAAGGCACAGCGGAAGGAGCGATACGAAAAACAAAAGGAAGAATTGATAAGTTTGAGGCGATTGCGGGATAGTCTGGCAACAAATATATAAATTATTTTATATATAAGTATATCTACCATGATATACTATGGACACTAGACTGATGATGACACGCCCATACTGGGCACACGAAGATTTACAATTGCACATTGATTACACGGAGGGAAATTATTTTTTAAATTTAATCAATGCTGTCCGTTTTGTTGCCCCCGACGGCCGATGGGAAACTAAAGACTGGCAGGTGGCACATATGCTAGAAGATGGCGCGGAAAGTTATTGTTGCTGTGGGCACATAATTACAAAGAACTTCATAATCAAGCACAGAACAAGTGGTGCTGAGATGATTATTGGATCACATTGTGTCAAGCGGTTTAACAATCGCAAAATGAATAAAGAGTTGTCGTTGCTAGTTAGACTTAACGACCCCAATGTTAAATTTTGTAGCCACTGCGAAAGTAAAAGGGCGATTTCAAAAAATATAATAGCACGATACCCGAACAAGGACAAATACTACCACACGACATGCATGCGAAAGGCTTTTTACCAATGCCCCTTTTGTAATGCTTACAGAGGATATGAACCATGCGACTGCTACAATAAAATGCGAAACAACACTCCCTTTTGGTTGCGGTGAGTATATATATAGAATATTTTAATTTCATCTAAGGATAAGATAACATATTGGTATAAATATATAAACAATTTAATTATTTTTCTATAAAAAAATCTGACCACTGATATACAATGACCGCCCCTATGTTGGACAATGGCAACTGGCACTGGAAACAGGAAGAAGCACTGGAGGGCAAAACGGCCGAAATCCTTATCAAATGGGGCAACAAACAATTTACTACTTTACCAAACCAAGAAGACTTTATTGAATTGATTGAAAAAACCCCCGAAGAACAAAAACAATTTTACGAAGTGTTGATGGATGGTAAGCCACAGCGAATGTTTGCCGATTTGGACGGCGATAACTTGAGTATCTCGCGAGAGAAGATGTATGAACGATGGAACGATTTAATGGAAAATGTATTTCAACTACTCAGTATGAAATACAACCCGAAAAAAGCAAAATACTTGGATGCTTGCAAGGGTGATAAGATGTCGTGCCACTTTTCATATGACAACGGCTTCGTATTTGCCAACTGCGACACACAAAAAGAATTTTGGAAATTCGTTGAAACCATTATTGAAAAAAATTACACTGACCTCTGCTTTACCTTTGAACGACAGGATAAAAAAATTGAACTGCGAACCATTCTGGATATCTCCGTGTATAACAAGAACCGAGCATTTCGCACCATTTACTCTCACAAAGACGGGAGTAGCCGTGTGTTGCTTCCATACTCTTATACACCAAAAACCAATACATTGAAACTATTGCAAGATGTGGATATTGCTGATTACTTAATCATGCGACCCGACGAAACCTCATATTATGGTGTTAAACTGCCCGAATACACTTCTCTGCGACGATACCAGCACATAACTATTGCCGAAGTTGAACAAATCATACTCAGCAAAGTGGCTAATGTGGAGATAAAAGAGCAAAAGCAACGAATGTTTGTTTTGAAAACAAAAGGAATAAGAAAATGTATCATAAATGGCGAGGAGAACCAAAGCGACAACTGCTATGTTGTGTGGAAACGAGACGGGCTTTATTTCTACTGCCATGATACGGGTTGTGAAGGTAAAGGTGTGCGAATTCATGAATTTACTCCCGCAATTGCTCACGATATCAACACTATTGATGACTTACGGCGACTTGGCAGTGAGTGTAAGACGATTGACAAATTCAAAGATTTTCTAGAAACCGCTTTGGCATGGATGAACAAATCATATTGTTTTGCTAACTTGGCAAAGCCAACCATAATTGAAGAATACATTGATGCTAGGGATAAAATGGTGTTTCGTTATAAAACAGAAACGGCGATGGAGGCCTTCTTCAAAAACAAAAAAATAAAGACTAATCTTTCAAAGGAAGACTGGATGGCACTAGGCAAAAACCCCGCCACATTGAATGTTGTTGATTTATACAAAATGTGGAATACTCACCCGAAACGACGAGAGGTAAATGATATTATCTTTGACCCCAAGGCATACTTTGATGACAACAAAAAAGGATTTTACAATTTATTCAAAGGATTTGCAGTCCCCTCCGACACATTGCACGATGTGAAATCATTTACTCCGGAAGAAGAGAAAAACGAAGCATTCTTTCAACATATTTTAAACAGATGGTGCGGTGGAGACCAAAATGTCTATAAAAAGGTTTTAGATATGTTTGCACACATTTACCAAAAGCCGTGGGAGAAATTACATTTATCTTTGGTGCTAACCAGCACAGAACGAGTAGGAAAGGGTATTATCCTTGAAATATTCAAAGATATTATTGGTGGCGAATATTACTTTCAGCCCTCCGATGTGAAAGAAGTGTTAGGCGACTTCAATGCACAACTAGCACGGGCTATAGTCGTATATATGGACGAAATGGTGTGGGGTGGTGATAAAGAACGAGCGGGCACTATTAAGAAAATGGTATCCGAAAATACACTCACTCTCAAACAAAAAATATTTACCAAATCTCACATTAGAAAATATCTTCTTCTTGGTGCTTGCTTCTAACGAAGAATGGGTTGTCCCCGCAGGAACAACGGAGCAACGATGGCTGGTATTGGAAGTATCGGACGAATTGGCACTAATGAAAGAAAACGAAAAAAGAAAAGTGATTGCGGATATTCGTGCAATTGACCGACAGCGACTGGCGAAGTTTCTTGCCGAACGAGACCTTAACACTTTTAACGATCGCGAGACGATATTAACAGGCGGACTACGACAACAAAAAGTAAAAACATTATCTAAAATGCGGAAGTGGTGGTTAGATTGTTTAAACGATGGCCATATTTCAAGCGGAATGCCAGAAATACAATTTGGCGAAGAAGTTTTAAAAGAAGTAATATATGAAGTATATAAATCAAATATTAGTGACCCTCATACTTCGCAGACAAGTTTCTGGATGCAAATGAAAAAACTGATCCCCGATGCAAGGGAAACAAAGAAAACCATAGGTGGAAGGAGACCAAGATTTATACAATTACCCTCTCTGGAAGAATGCCAGAACACATGGCGAACTATTTACGGAGACCAAGAATGGCGATTTAGCACACAGGACGACGACGATGAATAAACAATAATACCTTCTGGTATTTTTTTTCTATCCATTATATAGTATGAGCACAAAGCAAAGTTATTTGGACGAGATCGCCAAATGGGAGATTGATAGCAATGTTAAGAAACCGACCATTAAATGGACGAAACCCGACATTGTATCATTTTATGAACAATACAAACCAAATGTTGATCGACATACTAGCGATAACATAAAAGTAGAAATGCCGTCGGCCACTACACTGGAAACCATAGTTAGCAGTATGGCTGAGGAAGAGAGTGTGCCATTCAAAACGGCGGATTTAGTAGAAACAGGCATTACCGAAATCAAGGCTAATGTGGGCGAGGAAACAGAAAAAAAGGAAACGGAAGCAAAAGAAGAGAAGAAAATGCCAATCAAGGCAAAGCGAAACCCGCCCGAGGAGGGGTATAGTTGCTATGAAATAATAACGGCACATTTGAAAGTATCAAAAGACCCGTTTAACTTCTTGTATATGAAAGTGGAAGACCGCACCATATTACAGGAGGATATGAAGAAATGGCACGAGAGCAGATACGCACACATACCACCAGAGCAACGCCCCACTCTTAAATATGGTAAGTTAGATTATAAAACGTTTTTCCGCGATGTCTTATCTCAACACGAGGGCAAACTCACGACACTAAAGGATATGTATGACAGGTTTCATGTGTAAGAGGCAGTTAGTGCTATGTCTCTCATCACATCAATATTAAAATATGATGGTTTAAAAGAGACGTAATCCGCAGATGCCGTTTTATAATATACTTCTATGGTTAATGGCGCACCAGTCGCATACGTCACCAGAGCATCGTTTGTTGTATTATCTACAATTCGTATAGTGCGGTTATTGGTAGTGTCCGAGGGGTTTGGACAGGTCATCTGCCACGTTAAATTCATTTGAACTCCGTATCTTTGGATTAGCCACACACAATCAATAAGTCAATGGCGGTTGTATAATTTAGCACTTCGGTATAATAATCATATGTATTCGTGCCATCTGTGATATGAAACCAAAATTGGAATGTAGCAATGCCAGTCGGAGCGGATAAATTCAAAGACCCACGAAATGCTACATTAACAAAATAACCATATCCTAAACTTGATATTGTTTTGCTACCATATCCGCCCGTGCAGAGTGTTGTAAATGTTAAACTAGTCATCCACGAACGCATATCAAGACCAACATAAGCATTTTGAATGTTTCTTGTTAATGTCGGAGTAGCCACGACCGCGATTGTTTTTGTGTCAACAGATTGTTGCTCTTGCGAACGGCCAAATATATTCATTTTTTTAAACTATATATAATCTTATAATATAAAATAATAGAATTAAATCAGTCAATATCAAGATATTGACATTTGTCCAGAGGACTAAATATGAACCATTTAGGAAATCCGTGGGCATATCACTATTACGGCTCTGTGATAATAGACGAGGATTTAGAAGTTGATGGAGTATTATACGGCGATCATATTGAAGCAAACTCAATACAAGCAAGGACAGACGACATAACAATATCGTCGCGAAATAATAACTCTTCTTTGTTGATATCTGATACTGGTTATGTGTCAATTAATAACGAATACGACTTACCAATAGCGGACGGCACGGCTAATCAAATATTAAAAACAGATGGGTTGGGCAACACTTCATTTGCTACATTAAATTCAAGTTATATAAGCGATTTTGAACTGGATAAATTAACGGATGTAGTCATAACAGGCACACCCACCAATAACCAACTACTCATTTATAGCACAGGACAATGGCGCAATACAAACTCACCTTTTCTTAGATTGGATGGCCTCACTATAATGTTTGGAGATTTGAATATGGGAAGTTTTAATGTAGTAAATGTCGGTAATGTTGATGGTATTGATGTTTCGGCTCTTGATAGTGCTGTGGTTAAACTAACAGGAGACCAAACCATAGCAGGAATTAAGACATTTAGCAGTATAATAAATGCTAGTGCGGGTATTGATATGAAAAGCCAAAGCATAACAAATGTTAATCTGGTTGATGGTGTTGATGTTTCGGCTCTTGATACTTCTGTCGTTAAACTAACGGGAGACCAGACTATAACAGGGAATAAAACATTTACTACTTATGTGGCCGTAAAAGACTCAAATCCATCAAACACAGGCAAATTATTCTTTAATTATAACAATAATATGGGCTCTATCTATTCGTCGGAGGCTGGTGGAGCAACGGGCTATCCATTAACTATTGTCGGCTCGTCCATACTTTTTGCTCCAACAACAGGGGGTGGAATGACATTGACAAATAATGTTTTAAATTTTAACAGCACAACAGCAATCAGCGGACTGCCCGCACCATTCTATGACGGCGATGCTTCAACAAAAGCATATACCGATACGAAACTAGCCAAGGACGGCACAACGGCTATGACGGGCAGTTTAAATATGGGTGAATTTTCAATAACAAATGTAAATTTGGTTGATGGTATTGATGTTTCGGCTCTTGATACTTCTGTTGTCAAACTAACAGGAGACCAAACCATAGCAGGGAATAAAAAATTTACATCAACTTTGGAAGTAAGTGGTTCATCCAATCCAACTACTTTTGACGGCATCGGCATAGCCTTTGATACAAAAATAGGAATGATTGCCGCACAAAAGACAGCAACAGCGACTTGGTATCCGATACAAATAACGGGGTCGTATGTTGAGTTATATTCAGGTAATACTTTAATTATAACCGCAACTGGCACTACACTATCTTTGAATAACAACAAAATAACAAACTTAGCCACACCATCAGCAACAACGGACGGAGCAAATAAAAGTTATGTGGATACATTAGACGGGCAAAATGTGAAACTAACAGGAAACCAAACCATAACAGGAATTAAGACATATAGCAGTGGTGTTGAAATAACGGGAAATTCAATCAATTCAACAACAAAGGGAACATTTATCGTTTTCAATTCTACCAGTAATATCGGGTCAATTGCTAGTTTGGATATGAAAACAGCAACATATTACAACTTTGAAATTTCTGCGAAAAAAATAAGTTTCATTATTGACGGGACGATAGTCGGTTGGGTAAATGCTTCGGGGCTAGATTGTAATAGTAGCAAAATAGCCAACCTTGGAACTCCGACATTATCAACAGACGGAGCGACAAAAGGGTATGCGGACACATTGGACGGGCAAAATGTAAAACTAACAGGCGACCAAACCATAACGGGAATTAAGATATTTAATGGAACAAGAAATGATGTAAAAGCACTGACCTTATTAAGCCAAGCCGATTTTAATAATGTGGATATCATTAATGGAGGAAATATTACATATAATGGGGCGAGGATATTAAACCAAAACGGAGGAGACATATTCTTTTCACAGACGACGGGTGATTATCAGTATTTTTTATTTACTTTAAATACTGCTTCAAGTGGAACCGCAGACCAAAGAGGTTATGTATTCACGAATGTAGCATCTGATGTAAAAGGGGCGGGACTTTATATTTCAAAACTTTTGGATAATAAAAGTGCTTCGTCTGACATTGTCCGTTTTAACAATTCTGGGGGTATGCGTTTTTATGGTGCTTTGGATATGAACTCAAACAACATAACAAATGGCGGAACAATAACGGGAACTACATTAACTGCGAGTGCTGGTATGACTACAACGACACTAACAGCAAGTGATAAAATAACAACAGCATCAGGCAAACCAATAATCATAGGCAATACAACGAAAGGAGTAGGTACGACGGGAGGATTAGAATTATATGGAACGGCGAGCAACACCGCGGGGCCACATATACAGGCAATAACAACGGCTGATGCTTATCCAACATTTCAACAACTAAACTGGGCACACGATAATGTCAATTTAAGTTGTGATGCTTATTTTGATGGCACGAACTGGAAATCAAGCCACAGCGGTTCAAACTTTCTAATTCAAAAAGGTGGCAAACTCGCTTTTTATTATAAATCAGGAATAACGGCAGGAAGCAATATATCTTTCACTGAGGCAATGAACATAAGCACAGCGGGATTATTAACTGCGAATGCGGGGATTACATATTCTGGGGTGCTAACAACGGCATCAGCATCAACTAATGGGGCAAAAATAGCAATTCAAGGACAAACAGACGGGACGAATGCGAGAGGAATATTTATGTGGGACATTGGAGATTCAAACTGGGGGATTTATATGAGCCAGTCTGGGGCAAATAAAGCATTAAGTGGAGGAACAGCACCAGCAGGAGGAGTAGGCGGAGGATTAACTTCTTATGCTATTAGATTTAGAGTGAATGGTTCTTCAACGAGTGGGTTCATATGGGAGAATGGTTCAAATACTGCTTTAATGTCTTTGAAAGCAAGCGATGGGCAGTTATGGGTATTGTCTAATCCAATTCAATATTCAGACAGGAGAAAAAAAGAAGATATAAAGGATTGTTTAGGCTTAGATTTTATTAATAAGTTAAATCCAGTTTGCTATCGTATGATTGATGACAAAAAGAAATGTAGGACTGGCTTAATAGCACAGGAATTAGAAGAAATACTAACAGAAATGGATATGTTAGATTTTGGCGGTTTTATAAAAGAAACAATTATGGTTTCGTGTCCGAAACAAAAAGCGGAATACGAATTGAAGGGTGTGAGTGTTAATCCAGAAGATGTTAAATGTGTTGATATGGTGATGTCGGTTATGGTATAGGTTATTCAGAGTTTATCGCACCATTAATTAAGGCCGTTCAACAATTATCGGAGAAAGTAGTTAATTTAGAAAAAGAAAATAATAATCTCATGAATATACTACAAGAAATTAGAGAAAATGTCAAATAATACGACTAGACTTCACAGACCCCCACCTATTATGGATATGGATGGCGAACTAACTCCCGAATTAAAGTCCCGTGTTCTTGAAGTAGAACTAAAGACTGAGGAAAAAAAAGTAGAGCATGAATTAGAGGATAACTGGTCGTGCTGTTGTATGAAAAATAGACCAACCGACAGCCGAATGATTAAGTATCTATTTCATATGATGATTATAATAGCAATCATCACGATTTGCTTAATAAAACTCGCTAAAAATAACATGCCTTGTGAGCAGGCTAATGTATAAGTCGGAATTTTAAGACTCTTGATTGGTATCGTGCTTCCATCGCCCTCTAGTTCAAAGAAGTGAATTAAAATCCGAAGGATGATAATCCTATCATATTGTCGTAGTGTATTTGTGTTTTAAGATGCTTTGACAAATTATCAATCCTGAAAGAATTACCACATTTACATTGAGCTATTTTTGAACTATATATTCTATATTTTAGATTTACTTCATCTCTATTTTGGTTTCTATGCTCTTTCCTTCGTTGTGATAGTAGTTCTTTGTTTTTTTCTCTGTATTCTTTCCGTTGTTGGACTACTCGTTCTTTGTTTTGTTCTACATATTCTTTATTAGTTCTACCCGCTACGCATCTATTTACACATTTTTCTGTTCTTCCAATCCATTCACCCTCTCGCTTTCTTAATTGATTTACATTTTCACACTGATATTCTTCAATCAATTCAACGAAGGCATCGTCATATTTGACGACTTCAAAAGAAGAAACATATGGAAATTTTCCATTCATCCAGTTTTTGTAATCAATTTTATGAGAATAAAGTCTTTTGTATAATGGTTGAGTGGTTGAACCGATATACACCTGATCCGTTTGATACGACCTAATAGCATATATTTTACCTTGTTTGTAGTCAGGCATCCTTTTATATCGTTTATTATCGCTATCTTTAAATCATAAATTATCGCATTCATATATATGTGTCCTGTACCAAGACGAACTATCGCCAGCACACATTAACGGCAGTGCCTCATCAAAACTACGACACATATTATTTCCATTATTTATAAAAACACACTTAAACCCTGTATCTATACCTTTTTGAATACAATAAACACATCCATCTTTTTTTGTTTGATTTGCTCTGCTATAAAAGTCGCAGGCAGTCCGCGAAATAACCAAGCACACAAAAAGCAGTATTAACAACATTATATATTATCTTTCTCTTTAATTATATTATTATAAATCGTCTCACGTTGCTTATCTGATAGCGGTAAGCGGTAAAGGATATTTTCAGGTTTTCTAAAAATGTTGGGGTTTCTATTCACCAAGTTCTGAGTGATGCGGATTTGGTCAATTTCCTTTCCAAGCCGTTCCAACTCTTCAAGTTGTCGCTCGTCTTTGCTTTTTTCTTTTTTATTTTCCATCCTATCTTATATTATAAGATATCTTATATTATAAGATATATATAATAGCGGATATAAAAAATGCCACGACACGAAAAACCATTTTTTGCGTATTATAACGAAATTAGACGCGAACATAAATATTTGTTGGATGAAGCAGACCAATTTTGGATTGACCAAGTTAATGAAGGTATCAATAATCAAGCCCTTGAAAGGCTTAGAGCAGATAGATTGTTGGATGCTTCAACAAGAGGGGGAAATACTATGGAGGATTTGAAAGATAGGATTAGTGCGTTGGACAATAAGCGAAGTATTTATGTAAATATGAATTACGACGAAATGAAAGCACACCTTCAAGATGACGGCATTGATATGAAAGAATTTGAAAGAAAACACGGAACTGCCCCCATGAACGAACAAATGATTGAAATGCAAAGATTAGCAATGGCTACCGATAAATATGATATAGCGCACATAGAAGACAATATCCAGCAAATGAAGCGTGATATAACACAATTGGTAAAACAAGAGAAGAAGCCTTAAAACGATTAACTGATAAGGGCTTAACGTATATGAAAAATAAAGGCAAAGCGGACAAAACTCGCGTAATACGAAGAGAGGATAGAGCGCAAGCGGAACAGGAATATAAGGAATGGAAAGAAAACCGAGAAGAGTGGGAGCGAAAACACCCAGATGATGCTTCAATAGAAGCACAGATAGGCGACGAACACAAGATGCTTGTGCCACGAATAGGTGATGACCCCCGAAGTGTAGAAAGATTTGTTAATGATAATTATGAGCCCCAGACTTAATAGATTACTTAACCTTGCTACAGGTGTTGGGCGATATG
>WBZZ01001919.1:7500-42500 GCA_019918135.1 Paulinella micropora
TCTGACACTGATCCTGTCAGATTACCGAGAAGTTCCCAACTGAGTTGATGAGAACTTCTGAGCAACCTCGTCCATCGTTGGAATGAACGGGCGCTATGCCAGTGTCAAGGGTGCCGTTGGCGTATTAGGCGTTGTTTATTTGGTTTGGTCGTCTGCAGACATTTTCTTATTGCCACCCGGCAAGTGTCTACTCCGCTGCGGCGAAGGTATAAGTGTCTAGTGATATATACAACCCACTTATGTGGGTCTGAAAACGCGTCTATGCTTAGTCATCGGAGCATACGTGCTCGAGGTAGTCCATGAACTCCTCTTCGCTAGACGGCGATGGTGGTTACCACCTCCAGGCGGGTTGTTCCTCCGCTGGTAAGTTGATCTCATGGTCTAGGCGTGCCTTCCATGCCTTCGCCTCCGACCAGGACAAGTCTTCCCCAACTACCGAATGCTGTACATGTGGCGCGGTACCCCATGCCTGGGTAGAGGTCTCTAATGATCCCCCCCCAGTCGGTATTCGTACTGTTGTCGCCAGTACGGCCACTGATGTCGATAGTGGTAGATAAAGTCTAACGTCTGAGTTCGTTGATGCCATCCACAAACTCATCGTTTTGAATGATTCTGTCCCAACCCAGTTTGTCTTGGGCCCTGAGCCGTCTACCCCATTCCTCGAAACCTTGCACTCTGGCGCGGTACGTGTTGGGTACGTTCTCATCAGGGTCGGCCAACTGGTTGGCTATGCGGGATGTCTCTGGGTTGCCGCTCCTCTTCAGCTGCAGGTGGATTGCGAGCAGCCACGAGAGTCGATGCTCCCACTGGAACCGTATGTAAAAATACTGCTGCCGTAACCGAGCCGCACCTCGGAAACGCGCAGGTATTCGGTGTCGTGTGATCATGATCAGCGGCCTATACAGGAGGTGAATAAGGCGTGGGTATGCCTAAGACCTTCCTATAGTACGCGAGCACATGCCCCTCAACCTCCAGGTCCCAGGGGTTGTCGTATCTGTTCCGAAGGTGGTAGGCTCTGTACGCCCTAACCTCCGCGGGTAGTGGGATATCCGTCATGTCGAGTAGTCTGAAGTAAGTATTGATATGCTCCTGCGACCACTGCAACAGTCGGAGCTCAAATGGCTCAAGCAGCTGTCGCGGCACTTTCCAGATACCGTAGTATCGAAGGGCGTGCGCGCGCTGATGGTCATTCAACCCCACCCATCCTGGCAGCGACTTGGCTTGCTCGAACAGTTGTTTCGTAAATCTTTCGGCAAACTCAGCGGCACGCTCGTGTACGGGGTGATTCCCGGCAACGGGTTCTGGTGTGCTGGCCACGTACTCAAACCCTCGTTGTTGATCGGCCGTGGTGTCAAGCTGGATGTTAACCGAGGAACGTTGTATGCGTGATCCGGGCATTGGTAGGGCCCATATCGCTCCGGCGACATGTACGCTCTTTCCGTGAGGTGCCATGTCCGAGAGCATCTCGGGTATACCCCTCAGCATTGTTTCATACCCTCACACCGCACCCGTACGACATTATCCTTTCCCGTGGGAATGTATCTCGCGTTATTGGCTAGAGGAGAACCGTCTCACACAACTCCAGATACAGAGAGACTGTGGTGGTAAGATCCCTAACGACTTTTTCACCGCACAGCTCTTGTATAAACTCTCATTTCACACGGCATTCGGAGGGCTAGACGATCTAATGATCCAGTTTGAAAACAAGGGGATTACTTCCCACTCCGAAATGCAAGATATGCTCAGAAAAATCTGGATAAAGTATAAACTCAAACAGAAATATCAGAGAAAAACCCTTGTAGCAGGCGAAACCCCTGACAGAACTACGGGAGAACGCAAGGCCTCGGAATGGTCATTCGTGTCTGAACAGTCAGACAGCGAAACAAAACGTTGCTTCAACTGCAACGGAACGAGTCACTTAGCGTTTGAGTGTAAGCAGAGCTGCACCAAGAACAGTTGCAAGAAGAGTAGGAGCAGACATCCCCGTAAGATTGCTCTCTCGATAGAAAACGCAAGCAAACCGGCACAAAACCCTCTAAGATATCCCCCAAATCCACATTCGCTATTGCAGAGCAAGACTCAAACGAACAGGACGAAAGGGAAGAAGAAGAAACTCGTTCAGAACGCAAGGATCAGGAAGAGACAGAACAGGAGGACAATTCCCCATCTGTGTTAGTTCTCTTTGGTGGGAGCATTGACCCTGTAGAGGAAGAGAAGCCTAAAGCTAGACGTCAGGCAGCTAGACAGAGCAGCAGTCAGCAGGTCAGCAATCAGCAGATAAGCGGACAACAGAACAGTAGTTGACAGACTAGCAGCAGCAGTCAACGACTATCAGACAGCAGAACAGTAGTCAACCGACTAGCAGCGCTAGCAGTCAACAGACTAACAGACAGCAGAACAGCGGACAACAGGTCAGCAGTCAACAGACTAGCAGACAGCAGGACAGCAGTCGACAGGTCAGAAGCCAACAGACTAGCTCACAGCAGACAAGCAGTCAACAGACTAGCAGCAGCAGTCAACAGACTAGCTCACAGCAGAACAAAAGACGTCAGAGTAGCAGACAGCTAGCTCGCAGACAACAGATCAGCAGTCAGAATCAGCAGTCAAAGGTGGAGAGTAAGAGTGAACATGCACAGTAACAACCCAATCATCACACCCCCTCACCCACAGACACGCAGTCGCAGACAGAACGCATGAGACGATGTAGACCACCACGACTAGCACACAGCAGAACAACAGACGTCAGAGTAGCAGACAGCTCGCTTGCAGACAACAGATCAGCAGTCAGAATCAGCAGACAAAGGTGGAGAGTAAGAGTGAACATGCACAGCAGCAACCCACTCATCAAACCCCCTCACCTACAGACACGCAGAACGCATGAGACGATGTAAACCACCACCACATTCCATCTACGCCAAACTGAAACCTGGATGCTCACTAACAGTTTAGGCGGGTAGTTAGTTTAATTTGATTGAGCCCGTGTCTGGTTCAGTTTTCTTCTGTCTTAATAAAGACCAAGTGTCTCAAGTCTTACAACGGGTTATGGAGCCTTGGTGGTGCTTCGTCTGCGTGAAGCTAGAGCGATCTTCCGTAATGTCTTCAGTCGAGCTGCGAACCGCATTCGGGGGAGGAAAAGTCTGGACAGGGAATCGTGGGGGTGTTCTTCAGTCATCGTGATGGCGGCAAAGTCCAGCTGCTAGGCTGGGGACATTTTCGTTTTGAGACACTGTGATCAGACTCTAATTATAAGTTGCTCTCGGTTCGAGCATTTGTGACTCTTTAGTTGATTGGGTTGATAACCCAGTGGCGTTGACAAAAGAAGTTTGAAATGTTGTTTGGCATCTCACCGAAGCAGGTGACATGCAATGTGGTGGTGAGAGTGACAGGAGGGACCCAGCCAAAAGTGGGCGCAGTCGCCAAAGGTGGGCTCAGTCCTCAGAAGTCCTGCACAACAAAGAACCGGTAGGTTACTCATCACAAATGTGGGCGACAAGGAAGAAACTTTGAGTGGTCCTTGTCGTTATGTGTGGCATGTTGGCTACACTAGCAATAGGTGTGACAGCCCCTCATCAAGGGCGACACCTGAGAACCATGTAAAGTGTTTAAGGACAATAAGGGAGTGCAGGTAAGCACAAATGACTTGTTCGTTTGCCATGTCGGGCAAAACGTTGTTGACAAATTTACCGGTGGTCCCGGAAATTTTTTCCAAAAGTTGGATGAGCAGCAGGTGGTGCTGTTCGCTGTTTTTCGTTTCTGGCGTGATCTGTGGTGTGTGCTCCGGCAGTTGGAGCTGGGCAGCAATTTAGGGACATCGTATGCGTCGTTTGCTACGGTTGTGGGGCAGTGGTTTGGACATTTAAAGGACTTAGTTGGTCATGGTTGGACTTTGGGAAGTGAAGGAGGAAAATGTTGTTGTTCATGGCCATTGGGTTGAGTTTTAGACGGTGACGTTCAGTATTATTATTTGCAAAGGTGTTGGCCAGGTGGTATGTATGTTTTAGTGAGCAGCCTTCGTTTTTGGGCGACGGTTGGACGTTGAGTTTTCCTTGTTGCAGTCGGACAGTGGCATGGGACGTTAAGCTATGAAGACTGGTTATTAAGAAGGGGGGAGTGTGGAAAATTTGTTCCTTTTCTTTTGTTTTGTGCTTCGACGTGGCTCTTGTGTAGTCTGGGAAGCAGGAGGGCGGCTAGTCGTCGTTTGTTGTAGCAGTAGGGACGTAGGGGGAGACCGTCATAAGACATGGAAATTGTTTTTTTTGTTCCTTTTGGGACGGGACAGTTGTTGCTCTTTCCTTTCTTCTCTCCTCTCTCTCTCTCTCTCTCTCTCTGACTGGCTAGCGTAGGGCAAGGACCCTTGGACCCTTTTTGTATTGCTCAGTTCATTTTTTCCTTCTCTCTTACATTATGGGATAAGAAGTTAGGGGGAGATATATGTTTGTGTGAGATCATACTTATATGTCTGGTTTGGTTTCAACTTGGCTAACTGCGATTGTCGATTGCATTCATGTCGTAGTTGTTGATGTGAACATGGTGTGTGTTATTTCTATGTTTGGTGGAGGAGACATACTCAATATGTGAAGAAGTTTGTTTGTTGTGCTTATGTGTTGCTATATTGCCGAACTCCACTGGAGACGTAGGATAGCTCACTTGCTCATTTTGTTATATTTTCTACTAGTTTGTTCGTTGTGCTTGTCAGCATCTCGTCCATTTACTTGGTTGTGTTCGTGACACTGTTTTTCCACACTCCCCCCTGCTTAATAACCAGTCTTCATAGCTTAACGTCCCATGCCACTGTCCGACTGCAACAAGGAAAACTCAACGTCCAACCGTCGCCCAAAAACGAAGGCTGCTAACTAAAACATACATACCACCTGGCCAACACCTTTGCAAATAATAATACTGAACGTCACCGTCTAAAACTCAACCCAATGGCCATGAACAACAACATTTTCCTCCTTCACTTCCCAAAGTCCAACCATGACCAACTAAGTCCTTTAAATGTCCAAACCACTGCCCCACAACCGTAGAAAACGAGGCCCATAAGGTCCCTAAACTCTCCCACAGCTCACCTGTCCTCAGCATCAACTACTGTCACAAAAGAGCCGAAACCAGCAGACAGCACCACCTGCTGCCCAGCTAACTTTTGGAACTTCAAAAAATGTCCGGAACCACCGGTAAATTTGTCAACAACTTTTTTTGCCCAACATGGCAAACGAACAAGTCATTTGTGCTTGCATGCACTCCCTTATTGTCCTTAAACATTTTACATGTTCTCAGGTGTCGCCCTTGATGAGGGGCTGCCACACCTATTGCTAGTGTAGCCAACATGCCACACATAACGACAAGGATCACTCAAAGTTTCTTCCTTGTCGCCCACATTTGTGATGAGTAACCTACAGGTTCTTTGTTGTGCAAGGCTTCTGAGGACTGAGCCCACCTTTTGGCGACTGCGCCCACTTTTGGCTGGGTCCCTCCTGTCACTCTCTCACCACCACATTGCATGTCACCTGCTTCGGTGAGATGCCAAATAAACAAAATTTCAAAATTCTTTTGTCGACGCCAGGGTTCTCAACCCCAAGCAACTAAAGAGTCTGACGAATGCTCGAACCGAGCAACTAAGGGTCTGATCACAGTGTCTCAAAGCAAAAATGTTCCACAGCCTAGCACTGCTGGACTTTTACCGCCATCATCAAGGTAGCCGAAGAACACCCCCACGCCGATTCCCTGCCAAGACTTTACCTTCCCCCTATTGCGGTTTGCACAGCTTGAAGCATAGCTCCAGCTCCGAGCCCACGCAGACGAAGCACCACCAAGGCTCCATAACCCGTTGCAAGATTACTAGGTTGCCGGGGGAGGGGTTCCATTCTGTACTTCACTTAGTCTTTATTAAGACAGAAGGAAATTGAACCAGACGGGCTCAATCAAATTAAACTAACTACCCGCCTAAACTTAAATAAAGGAAATACAGCTGAGTATAAAAGGTAAAGCAATGATCAGTCCTATGAAGGAACTGACTGCCACCAGTACCAGAACTATTAATGACTATGTAAAACATGTATAGGCCGATATGACTAAATACTATATTAACAAATTTGTCCATTGTATATGCTTTATTATTTGATAGTAAAATTTGAACTGGCGAATCGATTAAAGACCTCCAGGGGGCGCTAAAAAAACATATGACCAGAAATGCCAATTTCACCTAATAACTCAGCTATTACTATTAATATGACATCAATCAGTATTAACATGAGACTCCTGATAAATATTAAGGGCCGCCATATGCATGACTCCTCAGTAATTACTCCGAGCGGCCGCCCACTTCCTAAGCAGATTGTTCTGCAAGTTCGTTTTGCAGACTTTTTACAACAGAACAAACGATTGTTTTCCAAACTAGAGCCTGTTTATATACATATATATACATGTATACATATATATATATATACATTTATGCAGAATAGACAGGTCTATATGGTATATCACAAAATAAGCCTTACATACATAAAAAAACGACATACGACATATCAAAAACAGACATTGAAAAATATCAAAACATACAAAGAGGTAAAACAAAATATGGAAAAATGAATACTAAGCACTCTTTTGCCAAAATGACGACAAAAAACATATTTTACTATAATAAAATATATATAAATTTCATTTATATGTTTTTTGTCGTCATTTTGGCAAAAGTGCTTAGTATTCATTTTTCCATATTTTGTTTTACCTCTTTGTATGTTTTGATATTTTTCAATGTCTGTTTTTGATATGTCGTATGTCGTTTTTTTATGTATGTAAGGCTTATTTTGTGATATACCATATAGACCTGTCTATTCTGCATAAATGATCAGAACACAAGACCCCGCAAAAAGGGGCGGGTATCATTAAATATTTATTTTTTTTTACATTAAGAAAAAATATAAACAAGTCTATTATATAACATACGACCCGCAGAACAACGGCGGGCAGACACGAGCGCGAGCGAGTGGCGGGGGTAATAACCGAAGCAGACCAAAGCAACAACAAAGCAACCACGGGGCAGAATGTGGAGCGAGAACGATAAAAAATTTATCAAGCAGTTGAATGTAGCAGACACAGAGCAAAAAATATATAATGTGGTGTCTGAATTTTTCACGAGTGATGCGAAGCCGTCTAAAGCCTTCCATAATGCTATATTGTTATTATTTAGTAAAACGACAACAGACGAGGAAGCACTGAAAGCAATGCAGATTATTTACCCTAAATACGCCATTATTTACCCGAATACGACTTCAAGGAGGCAAAGACTGAGAGAAGTAAGAACGAGGGCAATAAAACCAAATCAAAGCAAAAAAGTATATGAGATGAGTAAATTAGATAAATACTTTAATATCAACGAGGACGAACGTATTAAAATAGTTGAGGGATATAAAAAGGATGTCAAAGCAAAAAACGAGCAAAAAATACAGATTGATGTGAGGGAGGTAATGGCAAAAATGAATGAAATGATTTTAAGCAATGACCCGTATTTAAAACTGCTTGCTTTGATGCTAGCAACGGGAGCTCGTCCAGTTGAGATATTTGCGAAAAATACATATGAATTAATACCAGATAAGCCGAGTTGGCTAAGAATTAACAACTTAGCGAAAAAGAGAGAGGGGCAGAAGAAGAACTGGACAGAGAGGCCTGTAATTCTATTTACTCCCGAATTTACAATAGAAAAAATTGAAGCAATAAGAAACCACTTTAAGAAAAAGGGGGCGGTTATAATCAATGACGACGGGCAACTGGCGAAAGATGAAAACAATGAACTAAACAAACGAATAATTAAAGTTTTTCCATGGCTTGCTGATTACACACAGAGGAGCAGTATGTTAAGAAAATTATACGCGAGCCTCTCATATACGAACTTCGCAGACCCGAGAACAACAAATTTCAACACGTGGGTAAGTAATGTATTGGGACACGGGGATTTATTAACGAGTTTTTCGTATAGTTGGGTAAATGTAGCAGACCCGCGGGAGATGATGGAAGAAGGCCTTAAAACCGAACTTGAGGAACTAAGGCGAAAAATTGATTTATGTCTGAATATCAAAGGAGTTGAGCCAGAAGATTTAGAGGACGACAACGGCAACGACGGCAAATATAAGCACTTAGGAAAGAAAGCGAGCAGAGCAGAGAAAAACGAACTACTTAATAAAATTTACAACGACTACGGGGGCAAGATAACGAATACGGCACTCAGAAAAATAAGCGGTATCGGTGCAAAAATAGTAAATGAGTTTATAAAAGCAAAAAAGGAAGGAAAGACAAAGCAGACAGAGACAAAGCAGACAGAGGCAAAGCAAACTGAAACAAAGCAGACGACAACGGCAAACGAGCCCGCGGGTTATAAGTTGGTTGATGATAACGGGATACTCCAACCATTAAGAAAAAGCGCGAGGCTTAAAAATAAAGTAAATAAATAAAATCTCTTTGAAAGTGTGGCGGGGTTTCCCCCTTTTTTGGGTTTTTTTTTCGTTTGTAAATTAATGATAAGTGTGCTTAAAGCACAGATTACACGTCAGACGAAGACGGGGCGGATACTTCCATTAAAGCGGACGCGTTGGATTGGTTAATTTTTGAGATGGCACGGGCGAGGGTATCATTAAAATCTACCCCTGTATTAATCAAAGTAATAACTCTATTATATTGAGGCTTTTTGAAGCCTTCAATTTTTCTATGCCCTCCTTGCTCAATCCATTTTTTAAAGAGGTTCAACTGAGCGGTGTTATGTTCTTGTCGCTGGGTCAAATCCTTAGAAATATTAATATCTTCATTCAATTCAGTAGCATCTTTAAGAGCCTTTTTAAAGGATGATAATTCTTGTTCTTTTTTGGTTTTTTGTTTTTCTAAAGAGGCTATTTTATGGTTGAAGGCTTTAATATCTCCTTCGGTTTTTTCAATCCCCGCTTTTATTTCGTCTATGTTCGTCATACGCTTACGTTTCTTAATTCGCCGTTCTACGTCTTGGTCGGTCTCGGGGCATTCCGCGGGATTAAACTCCGGCTGTCGGCCATCTGGTCTCCTTTGTGTCTAGGAGTGCGGGACGACGGGAGCAAAAAGGCGGGTTTGCTGGTGGCGCGGTAAAAGGGCTAACGATTTATTTTATTTTGTGGCCGTGGTGGCGCTCGTAATTATCAGGTCAATGGTCGGTTTTATGTTGTCCATGTAAGCATACAAAACGCGCTCGTATTCATCATACATAACTTTATATTTTTCAGTGTTCGGCAGTTGTTGAAGATTATCTTTTACCTTAATTAATTGGGCGTATGTGTCGGGGTGTGTCGCGGTTAGAAATTTTTTTATTTGGGTTATATTTTGCATTGTTTCGGGTGTTGTCGTTTGCGCGGTTATAATCTCGTTTAAATACTCGTTCAAAACCTTCAAAAATTTTAATGTGTCATGTGTGGTATGTGTGCGGGCGGCGTGTATTACTAAAGCATTTTTAGATTTAAAGACGGCGTCGCATACGGGACACTTTGACATATTATATGTAAAGTGGATTTTATTAACATAAGTTGATTTTATTTAAAATTGACTTAATCAAATAAATTGATTTTTGTTGCGTTTCGTGATACTATCATGGGCGCTCCTGTTATTTTGAGTATAATGAAGGGTTCGCCGTTCTTTTTATTTGCTTCATGTGTTTCAATAGTAAATTTATATACCACATCTTGAAGCGGTTTGAAACCAGATAAGGGGGCGGTTTTTACATAAATCAACCCGTAAGCCGTGGCGGTTGCTGGTTGGTGTTTGTTATGCGGGTATTTCTCTTTTAGTCTGTCGCTTAGTTTGGACAGAGTGCTGAAAGAGGCTGAATGTATTTTTTCGCTTGTGTAAAATTGCAGATTGTCATATGGGTCGGTGTTCTTAAATTTTGCTGTTATCTCAAACATTTGAAATTATGAGCCTTTATTAACAAACGAGAATGAGTGAAACGAATGAGAGTGAAGTTAATAAAAAACCTTTATGTTTTGCGGTGGTCGTATATCTTATACAGATATTTTTTATAGTATGGCAAGTAAAATTAATCAAGCGATAAGCAAAGGTTAAGCGGGGGTTAAGCGATTTATTATAAGGTTATATACGGAGCACTCAAGGGGTTGAATATTCTGCCCCCTGATATCTGTAGTAATCGTTTTTTTGCTGTTTTCCCCCGTTGTCCCTTCCTCCTCCTTCAAATCAATACGAAGGCCTTTTTCACCCTTTTTCCTTCATTTTCCTTATCAGGGGGTATCTTTTCCTACTTTTTATAGAGAAAATGGACTACATACCCCCAAATCAACAGGAATGCCTTTTTCGCCCTTTTCCCTTCATTACCCTCATCAAAAAAGATACCCCCTTCAAATCAGGAAAAAAATCAATACGAAGAGGAATTTTTAAGTTTTGACGACTTCGGCAAAAAAAGATACCCCCCGAAAAAAGATGCTCCCCAAAAAAAGAAACCCCCCAACCTTAAACAAGTCTGAGATGGTTTACTCGCCTAAATACGGCCAGCCCTTACATATCCTTAATGTGCTCTCATTTGCAAACATCGCCCTCAGTGTCTTATTCGGGTCTAATTGGTAATATGTCGCATGCTTATTTGTTGCCACTATTGAGACACCCCACTCTGCCTTTAGAGCGCTATTAATAAAATATAATGTATCTCTTAGAAATGATTTATTTGAAGGGTCGCTCATATGGTTTATAATCTTTTTTTGTTTCTTCGTGTCCGTCGTATATAAAACCAGTTCGTCAGCCTTTGCTAGCCATTCCTGCCGTTTGATAGTTTCTTTTAAGTGCTCCGCGCTTATCCTTGCTTTAAAGTCCCATATGTTCTTTATTCCTAATCCGCCTATAAGTTGTATAAGGTTTACGTGCTTATTGCATCGCCGTTCTGTGTTTATTGTGTTGAAGGCGTATTCCATAACCCCGCAATCAGTCAGGTTGCCCTGTTCATCCGTTATCAGCCTGTTTTTCTCGTCGCGGTTCTGTTCTCTTTGTTTTATGTAATTTAACCCCTCGCTTAATTTATCCTCTACGTCCTTATTATACGGCCTGTAATTCCATACATGTAGCCTTAGCCTGTCGTCGTTAAATGTTTTATAAAATAATTCGCTTGTCGGTTCGTCTGTGTTGTCTGCTTTCAACATCTCTTTTTTTATCCTCGCCTTTTTGAATTCCGCTTCCTCCGTTGGCGTCCATTCTTTGCCCTCTTTATTCTTCTTCATTTCGTTGTATTCCGCATCTGTAATGTTTCGGGCTTCAAATAAGGTTTTCGCGTCCTCCTTTTTGATTACGGCCTCCGCAATTATCGCCTCTTTGGTTGTCAAATCATCCGCATCAGGCTCGTTTAAGTCGTTTATTTCGTAGTTGGCTACTATGAAATACTTTATTAAGTTCTGTATCCATTGGCGGGCGTCCTTGTTCTGTTCTACTTTGTTTTTGGCAAGCAGTTTTATATAATCGTTTGCCACTACATTAACCGCCCCGTATTGCCCATATGTCCAATTCGCCAAGGTTGCCATTTCGTGCCGCTTCTGCCTGTCGTTAAGGCTCGCGCGTAATTGCCTTAAGTATTGTGTTTCGTTTTCAATGGTCGCCGTGTTGTAATTTCTATAAAACAAGTATATATTGCTGTCTATCGGGTGCCGTATTCTGCCTAGCATCTGGTAAAAATCCCCGCTCATGTTTGTCTTATTACACGCCACGGCCACAATATTATGAAAAACCCCCTTATGGTAGTAATCCAAACCCCCCGTTATTGCTGGTGAGTAAATAACGATATCATATTCCGCCCATGTCTTGTAATCGTTCGCCATCGCCTCGCGCACTTCGTCCGTTTTGTTGGTTTCGCCCGTTATTAATAACACCCTGTGCTTGTCCCTCTTCAACATTTTCGCCAATGCCCTGAGCCGTCGTTTGCCAATGTTCGCGGGGACTAGCACCTTTTTGCCCGCGTTTCTTAGTTTGACAATTTGCTCGTAAGCCTCGCCAATATTGCCCGTCTTAATGTGTATATTGCGCTTTGTCTTGGCCTGTGGTTCGTTATTAATAAATAGTGTTTTTGCCTCCCTGCCACATTCCCGCCGTATGTTCTGGAAGAATTCAATATCATCGGCCTTTAATGTTCCCGACATTGTGATTATTTGCTCCGCTGTGCCTATCACATACTTTGCTATCTCCCAGTTGTTCTTATTGTTCCGAGACTTCTTAAACGTATCGCTCGTTAAGTGCTTAACGAATTGGTCGGCCTCGTCAATAACTAATTTATTAATTGGCTCTTTGCTTATCGGTATTCTATAGAAACTATCGGCTTGAATGGTCAGATTATCCTTTTTTAATTTCCCCTTTGGCTCGTCTCTGTAATCCACGTTTAAGGGGTATTTGCTTTTATAGTCGCTCGCCAGTGTCCGCCTATAACTGCTTACGATAGATTTAAAGCGGGGTATCTGTTTTAATTGTAGCACGGCCTCTACGGGGTCGTTTTTATGTTTTTCTATTATATCGCGGGCTAGCGGGTTGTTTTTTAGTTTCTCCACAATTTCGCCCGCGTTTTTCTTAATGGTGCCCCTTGTTAATTCGGCTATCTCTTCGTAGTTTGAAATAAGGCCAGTTATTACCTTAGAGTTTGCCGTTGTCTTGCCTGTTCCTAACCCGCTTTTAATTGCTATAATATCATATGTCGGGTTTGGCTTGCTTTGTTCCTCCATAAATTCCTTAATATTGCTACAGAATGCCTCTTTCGTGTTTATTATGTCCGCGCCTAGTATGTTGAGTTTTTCGGTGAGTTCCTCCGCTTCCCGTTGTTGGATGGCTTGGCGGTTCTCGTTGGCGGTTTTAATGTAAAATTTGACCTTGTCCGCATATGTCGCGTTCCCCGCCGTTAAAGAGATATAGCGGGCGCTTTCGCCTTTGATTTCGGCCTCCTGTTTTTGCTTCCAACACCCCGCCAATTTCGCCCCGTTCGCAAATTGTAATATTAAATAATGTGTTATCGGCCTCGTGTATTCTCTCGCACAAGTGGCACAGGGTCGGCCTTAGCCTTTTTAACTTATACGTCTTCATTAAGCCCTCGTCGGTTTCCGCTTCGCTTATGTCCTTTATCGTGTGCGCTCCCGCCTCGTGTTTTAGCACGGGCACAGCCTCAAATAACTTATTAATATTAATATCCGCGTTCTTTACCTCCGCGGGTCGCGTGTTCGTTATCTCGTTATGTTCGGCCGTGGTTATCAGCATACATTCATATAAATCGTTCGGTATCTCGCTTATGTCCTTCGTTATAAGACGCCCGCCTTCAATTCCTTCCACGAGTTCCAGCCGTCGGTTTTCTCCTTTCTTAACCGCATAAGGCGCACGCATTCCGCTCGGGGTTCCCGCTTTATGATAAACAACCAAATCAAAACCCAGCGCCTTATAGTCGGGTAATTCGTCTTTAATGATTTCTTTAATTTCTAACGGGTCGCCGTATAGTTCGCCACCATTCCCCACGAAATGAAACGAATTAACATATTTCTCTTTCTTGCTTGAATACCCGCACCCGCTCAGGGCTATCATATCGTCATTAAATAACTCAACGAAAGCCTCGCGGGCTCGCGTATAATCAGATACTTCGTTTAAGGCTCGGGCTTCCTCCGTGTCGTATGTCTTGTCAATGTCTGCGTATGGTTTCACAAATAGAGCAGTTCCTAAACTTTCCATGGCGTGCGGGTTCTTCTTTATGAAGTCCAATAAATCGGCCGTATTCACCTTTACGGCGTATAATGGTGATGCCTTCATTTCACGAAAGAAAACACGGCACCCGCCCGCGTCGGTATTTAATTTTACGTTAGAGTTTTTATTCTCGGTAATATATACCCCTCGGTCAGCCTCATACCCGCTCATTTTTTTTTGCTTGTGTTATACCCCCCGCAAAATAATTATTTTGAAAAATAAATAATTATTATAAAGTATATCCCCTTAACCCTTTATATTAAAATACTGCACATATTTATTATTAAAGAAATATAACTAATTAATTTTCATCTAAAATTTATATACACCCTATAATATAGAGAATGACAACGGCAGACACAGAGATTAACAACACCGCCAATGCAGAGCGACACGAAGACGGCGACATAATGATTAAACGCCCCCGCGGTCGTCCCGTTGGTAGCCTCAAAGAAGACAGGGCAACACCGCCAGCACCAAAAAAAGAAATTATAAACGGACAAACTTATTATTTTTCATACCTCAAACACAGGACAAAGGAAGGCAAAACGCGATACTATAAAATTAAGAAAGCATACACGCCCGCAACAGAGAGAAAACGGCGGGCGGTTTATGGCACCCCGAATTACGCACAAAAAAAGAAGCAAAAGACACACGCAATTAAAACGGCATTAAATGAAAACATGGACAAACTAACCCTTCACGAATTAGACACATTAGCCCGCATTTTCACAGAGTGTGATATTTCGGCAGTCAAAAACAATATAATAAGATTACATAAGGAGGACTTAGCACCCTCTTTAAATACGGCGATAACGGCATAACCGCCCAATTAATACAGAGCATAATTTATAATAAAAAGGGCTTCCGCCAATATCTGGCGGGGGTTTTCCTTTTTTATATAGAGGCGGTGGTTTTTGTTAAACCAACATAAGGCAAAAAATGAGCAAACAAGGCAAAAAAACAAACAATCTCCGACATGTCGGAGATATCCGTGAAGGCAAAAGACCGATAAGCACCGAAGCAGGGCGGGCATTCGTAAGGGCACTGATTAAAACCCATATTGATAAGTATGAAGAAACAGAGGACGAAATCAGCGATCGGTGCTTTAAGTGCTTAATCGGCGAGCACGACAGCGACGACGACGACGACGACGAGGGCTATATATTCAAACTCATAAAAGTGCACGAGCCCAAGACCGCCGACAGCAAACTGAAGACAAACGAGAAGTTAAACGCGATTATAAAAGAGTTAAAAAAATTCGTTTATAGAGTGAAACGGCGCTATAAATGCGATGTCATTGAAAAGGGCTTTAAGAGTTATGAAAAATATAAAGGGAAAAATGAGCCGATATTTTCTATACACGGCGAATACGGCGAAAAAATGGAACTCTTAAGGGCGGATTACTATAAACAACTTACAGAGGGATATGAAGCAAACAAGCAACAAATAAAGGATTTAAGAACGGCAAAGGCTCTTTTAACCGCGGAACAAAAGGAACACAGGCGAACAACGGGAGAATTAAAACAAGCACAGCAAACCATAAACCAACTACGGGAAAACAACAGGGAATTAAAAAGCAAATATAAGGCGCTATTAAATCAAAAAACGAAAGAAAAACAACCCGCGCCCCGTATCTCTAACCAGTCGGAGGTAATCCACAGCGACGAAGAAGACAATCTCCGACATGTCGGAGATAACGAAGAAAGCGACGAAGAAGAAAATCTCCGACACGTCGGAGATAGCGAAGAAAGCGAAGAAGAAAGCGACGAAGAAGAAAATCTCCGTCACGTCGGAGATAGCGAAGAAAGCGAACAAGACAACGAAGGCGAAGGCAACGAAGAAGGCAAACAGGCCATTATAGAAGGCGAACCAGACCCGCCATATTTGGACGAGGCAGAACCTGGCTTACTTTCGCCATATATTCAAAGAGACCGCCAGCACATAACAGAAGACGACAAGAACAATAAGAGCAATCATTATATATAAGTTAATTTAAATAAAATCAACTTATATGAGTAAAAATTCTTCAATCTCTTTCATATGTGCTTTAATTTCTTTATGGTTATTCATAGCCCACGGGGTGCAGTTTCCGTGTGCGGTTGTTGCTTCTTCTAAATAATCGCACAACAAAACCAAAGCAGGCGAAGCAAGGGCGGGCGGGTTGTCTCCGTCGTGTAGTCTCTCCGCTTTATATAATTTATAGATTTTCAAAATTAAAAGCCTATCAGAGGCCATTAATTCAGCGTGAGTTTTATTTTTTTCAATATCTACGAGAGCGTATTTTTTATCGTTTAAAGTAAATGATTTTTTTGTTAATTGCCCACGCTCGGGAGCTTTCTCGTCTGCTCTGATATCTTCCACTTTTGCTTTCTCGGGGGCTTTGGTGTCTATCTCCGCCTTTACTTTCTCGGGTGCTTTGGTGTCTTCCGCTTTTGCTTTCTCGGGGGCTTTGGCGACACCTCCCGCTTTTCTTTTTTGATATGTTTTTTTGTTGTATTCTTTGCGCTTCCTTTTGTTTATGTCCTTCATGTAAACATAACACTTTAAACAAGACTTTAAGGGCAAACCACCGACCCCTAAAACGGGGCTTAAACTATCCTTTTTACACCGCGAACAAAGGGGCAAAACGGCCGACATTATATATTAATATGTTTATTAAAGTTTATTAATGTTTATATATAATATGTCGGGTAATCTCCGACACGTAAATCTCCGACAAGTCGGAGATAGAGATAACATCGAAGGCATTATTTTAAAAAGTTGCTTAAAGTGTGGAAAGGACAAACTCAAAAGCAAATTTAAAAAAGGCTATAATGTGTGCAAAGAGTGCGCAAAGAGTAAAAAGAGCCAGATAAGCCACGTATGTGAAAAAATAGACTACTTAAACAACATGAGCGACATGACAGAAAACGAAATAGAAATATTATTCAGCCATTATAGAGCATGCTTAATGGAGGCTAAAAGACAAGGGGCGGACGGACTGCTAACGAAGGCTTTTAATAATAAATTGTTTGAATTGGTCAGCGAATTCTGCGAGGCTACATTTAATTTGGAGGTAGTCAAAATTAAAAAACACATTAAACCCACACCGCCCCGCCGTGTCGTGCGAGGTGATACAATAATATATATACAGGAAAATACGCCCGTAGAATACAGGCCTCTCAATTTAAGACAGGTAAAGAGCCCAGAGCCCCCATTAACGGAAGAAGACGACATTTAAATTTATGCATATATTTTTATAGATAGTATATATAGAATACTCTATATAGAGGGGTGTATGTCGTCCATACCACAGCAGACCATAAGCGACAAATTCAACAAAATTATTGAAACCATAGACACAGAAGAAGACCCCCAACTATTGGTATATTTGGACATATTAGAAATATATATTCAAGCCCGAATTAATAATATTATAACCGACACACCAGAATACGAAACAATAACGAATTAAAATGTCTATCTTGAAAGAAGCCAAGGCAGGCTTAAATGATGATGTTTTTAATTTAGTTTTGATTTATGCGGGCTATGGTAAAAAATGCTTTCAATGTGGTAAAAATGCGACATGTCGGCGGGGTTATGCTTACCAGATAACAACCGCGGACAGCCACTACGGAAGCGACACCGACATTAAAATTATATTTAAAATGTTTCAGGACATACGAGAAGGCGGGAACCCGTGGAAGATAATAATATGGAACGAAAAAAAACAAGTCTTTAAAGAGGTTAAATTAACAATAAAAAACATATTGTTAATATCACGAAATCACGACGAAAACACCCTTTACGGAGTGGTTGAAAAGATACCCGATAATTTAACGCCTCTTATATACAAATTAGTCCTTAAAAAATACATTAAATACACCACTGAAAACTTTTTCAATTATAAGCAATTAATGCGGGACGGCGACACGGAAGACACAGACGGCCAGCCCGTGAAACTATTGAGAACAGCCAAAACTAAAAGCGGGACATTTTACACCGAGATAATGCGAGATGTTAAACTTAAATGTTTTTTTCGTGGTTGCGGTATGGATTAAACCCCCTTTAAAAACGCTTCAATAATAGAAACATGCCCATTTATGAAATTTATATTTTGCTTTGATGGCTCATATATGTTAAATTCTATCAAAGCGGTCTTTAGTTTTGTGTATATGTTTAATATTTCTTTTTTCTCATGATTGCTTAAAGAATGCTTTAATTTTCCTTTTCGTCTGTATTCACACAAACAAGACTTAAAGCAATAAAAGATATTATCGGGTTTTATGTTTTTCATTTCGTTTAATACGAAAAAGGGCTTATTCTTGAAGTTATTATATATAAGCATCTGCGAGCACGCGGAGCCTATGAAATGCCAAAAATACTTTATTGTTGATTTTGTAATGTTTAGAGCGTAAGCCGTAATTACAACTTAAGATATGCCCCGCATGTTGAATTTCACTAAAGATAGCACCTGCGCGAATTGATAACAAATATAAGCGGGTTTCTTCGTGGTATTCTTTAATAATACCTTGTATTACTGAGGGTAATTTAAGGTAGATGTCCATGAAGTCTGTTTAACAAAAACCACCGCCTCTATATAAAAAAGGAAAACCCCCGCCAGATATCGGCGGAAGCCCTTTTTATGTTAAATTATGCTCTGTATTGCTCGCGGTTTCATGCCGTTATTGCCGTATTTATAGAGGGCGCCAAGTCTTCCTTATGTAATCTTATTATATTGTTTTTGACTGCCGAAATATCACACTCTGTGAAAATGCGGGCTAATGTGTCTAATTCGTGAAGGGTTAGTTTGTCCATGTTTTCATTTAATGCCGTTTTAATTGCGTGTGTCTTTTGCTTCTTTTTTTGTGCGTAATTCGGGGTGCCATAAACCGCCCGCCGTTTTCTCTCTGTTGCGGGCGTGTATGCTTTCTTAATTTTATAGTATCGCGTTTTGCCTTCCTTTGTCCTGTGTTTGAGGTATGAAAAATAATAAGTTTGTCCGTTTATAATTTCTTTTTTTGGTGCTGGCGGTGTTGCCCTGTCTTCTTTGAGGCTACCAACGGGACGACCGCGGGGGCGTTTAATCATTATGTCGCCGTCTTCGTGTCGCTCTGCATTGGCGGTGTTGTTAATCTCTGTGTCTGCCGTTGTCATTCTCTATATTATAGGGTGTATATAAATTTTAGATGAAAATTAATTAGTTATATTTCTTTAATAATAAATATGTGCAGTATTTTAATATAAAGGGTTAAGGGGATATACTTTATAATAATTATTTATTTTTCAAAATAATTATTTTGCGGGGGGTATAACACAAGCAAAAAAAAATGAGCGGGTATGAGGCTGACCGAGGGGTATATATTACCGAGAATAAAAACTCTAACGTAAAATTAAATACCGACGCGGGCGGGTGCCGTGTTTTCTTTCGTGAAATGAAGGCATCACCATTATACGCCGTAAAGGTGAATACGGCCGATTTATTGGACTTCATAAAGAAGAACCCGCACGCCATGGAAAGTTTAGGAACTGCTCTATTTGTGAAACCATACGCAGACATTGACAAGACATACGACACGGAGGAAGCCCGAGCCTTAAACGAAGTATCTGATTATACGCGAGCCCGCGAGGCTTTCGTTGAGTTATTTAATGACGATATGATAGCCCTGAGCGGGTGCGGGTATTCAAGCAAGAAAGAGAAATATGTTAATTCGTTTCATTTCGTGGGGAATGGTGGCGAACTATACGGCGACCCGTTAGAAATTAAAGAAATCATTAAAGACGAATTACCCGACTATAAGGCGCTGGGTTTTGATTTGGTTGTTTATCATAAAGCGGGAACCCCGAGCGGAATGCGTGCGCCTTATGCGGTTAAGAAAGGAGAAAACCGACGGCTGGAACTCGTGGAAGGAATTGAAGGCGGGCGTCTTATAACGAAGGACATAAGCGAGATACCGAACGATTTATATGAATGTATGCTGATAACCACGGCCGAACATAACGAGATAACGAACACGCGACCCGCGGAGGTAAAGAACGCGGATATTAATATTAATAAGTTATTTGAGGCTGTGCCCGTGCTAAAACACGAGGCGGGAGCGCACACGATAAAGGACATAAGCGAAGCGGAAACCGACGAGGGCTTAATGAAGACGTATAAGTTAAAAAGGCTAAGGCCGACCCTGTGCCACTTGTGCGAGAGAATACACGAGGCCGATAACACATTATTTAATATTACAATTTGCGAACGGGGCGAAATTGGCGGGGTGTTGGAAGCAAAAACAGGAGGCCGAAATCAAAGGCGAAAGCGCCCGCTATATCTCTTTAACGGCGGGGAACGCGACATATGCGGACAAGGTCAAATTTTACATTAAAACCGCCAACGAGAACCGCCAAGCCATCCAACAACGGGAAGCGGAGGAACTCACCGAAAAACTCAACATACTAGGCGCGGACATAATAAACACGAAAGAGGCATTCTGTAGCAATATTAAGGAATTTATGGAGGAACAAAGCAAGCCAAACCCGACATATGATATTATAGCAATTAAAAGCGGGTTAGGAACAGGCAAGACAACGGCAAACTCTAAGGTAATAACTGGCCTTATTTCAAACTACGAAGAGATAGCCGAATTAACAAGGGGCACCATTAAGAAAAACGCGGGCGAAATTGTGGAGAAACTAAAAAACAACCCGCTAGCCCGCGATATAATAGAAAAACATAAAAACGACCCCGTAGAGGCCGTGCTACAATTAAAACAGATACCCCGCTTTAAATCTATCGTAAGCAGTTATAGGCGGACACTGGCGAGCGACTATAAAAGCAAATACCCCTTAAACGTGGATTACAGAGACGAGCCAAAGGGGAAATTAAAAAAGGATAATCTGACCATTCAAGCCGATAGTTTCTATAGAATACCGATAAGCAGAGAGCCAATTAATAAATTAGTTATTGACGAGGCCGACCAATTCGTTAAGCACTTAACGAGCGATACGTTTAAGAAGTCTCGGAACAATAAGAACAACTGGGAGATAGCAAAGTATGTGATAGGCACAGCGGAGCAAATAATCACAATGTCGGGAACATTAAAGGCCGATGATATTGAATTCTTCCAGAACATACGGCGGGAATGTGGCAGGGAGGCAAAAACACTATTTATTAATAACGAACCACAGGCCAAGACAAAGCGCAATATACACATTAAGACGGGCAATATTGGCGAGGCTTACGAGCAAATTGTCAAACTAAGAAACGCGGGCAAAAAGGTGCTAGTCCCCGCGAACATTGGCAAACGACGGCTCAGGGCATTGGCGAAAATGTTGAAGAGGGACAAGCACAGGGTGTTATTAATAACGGGCGAAACCAACAAAACGGACGAAGTGCGCGAGGCGATGGCGAACGATTACAAGACATGGGCGGAATATGATATCGTTATTTACTCACCAGCAATAACGGGGGGTTTGGATTACTACCATAAGGGGGTTTTTCATAATATTGTGGCCGTGGCGTGTAATAAGACAAACATGAGCGGGGATTTTTACCAGATGCTAGGCAGAATACGGCACCCGATAGACAGCAATATATACTTGTTTTATAGAAATTACAACACGGCGACCATTGAAAACGAAACACAATACTTAAGGCAATTACGCGCGAGCCTTAACGACAGGCAGAAGCGGCACGAAATGGCAACCTTGGCGAATTGGACATATGGGCAATACGGGGCGGTTAATGTAGTGGCAAACGATTATATAAAACTGCTTGCCAAAAACAAAGTAGAACAGAACAAGGACGCCCGCCAATGGATACAGAACTTAATAAAGTATTTCATAGTAGCCAACTACGAAATAAACGACTTAAACGAGCCTGATGCGGATGATTTGACAACCAAAGAGGCGATAATTGCGGAGGCCGTAATCAAAAAGGAGGACGCGAAAACCTTATTTGAAGCCCGAAACATTACAGATGCGGAATACAACGAAATGAAGAAGAATAAAGAGGGCAAAGAATGGACGCCAACGGAGGAAGCGGAATTCAAAAAGGCGAGGATAAAAAAAGAGATGTTGAAAGCAGACAACACAGACGAACCGACAAGCGAATTATTTTATAAAACATTTAACGACGACAGGCTAAGGCTACATGTATGGAATTACAGGCCGTATAATAAGGACGTAGAGGATAAATTAAGCGAGGGGTTAAATTACATAAAACAAAGAGAACAGAACCGCGACGAGAAAAACAGGCTGATAACGGATGAACAGGGCAACCTGACTGATTGCGGGGTTATGGAATACGCCTTCAACACAATAAACACAGAACGGCGATGCAATAAGCACGTAAACCTTATACAACTTATAGGCGGATTAGGAATAAAGAACATATGGGACTTTAAAGCAAGGATAAGCGCGGAGCACTTAAAAGAAACTATCAAACGGCAGGAATGGCTAGCAAAGGCTGACGAACTGGTTTTATATACGACGGACACGAAGAAACAAAAAAAGATTATAAACCATATGAGCGACCCTTCAAATAAATCATTTCTAAGAGATACATTATATTTTATTAATAGCGCTCTAAAGGCAGAGTGGGGTGTCTCAATAGTGGCAACAAATAAGCATGCGACATATTACCAATTAGACCCGAATAAGACACTGAGGGCGATGTTTGCAAATGAGAGCACATTAAGGATATGTAAGGGCTGGCCGTATTTAGGCGAGTAAACCATCTCAGACTTGTTTAAGGTTGAGGGGTTTCTTTTTTTGGGGAGCATCTTTTTTCGGGGGTATCTTTTTTTGCCGAAGTCGTCAAAACATAAAAATTCCTCTTCGTATTGATTTTTTTCCTGATTTGAAGGGGGTATCTTTTTTTGATGAGGGTAATGAAGGAAAAAGGGCGAAAAAGGCATTCCTGTTGATTTGGGGGTATGTAGTCCATTTTCTCTATAAAAAGTAGGAAAAGATACCCCCTGATAAGGAAAATGAAGGAAAAAGGGTGAAAAAGGCCTTCGTATTGATTTGAAGGAGGAGGAAGGGACAACGGGGGAAAACAGCAAAAAAACGATTACTACAGATATCAGGGGGCAGAATATTCAACCCCTTGAGTGCTCCGTATATAACCTTATAATAAATCGCTTAACCCCCGCTTAACCTTTGCTTATCGCTTGATTAATTTTACTTGCCATACTATAAAAAATATCTGTATAAGATATACGACCACCGCAAAACATAAAGGTTTTTTATTAACTTCACTCTCATTCGTTTCACTCATTCTCGTTTGTTAATAAAGGCTCATAATTTCAAATGTTTGAGATAACAGCAAAATTTAAGAACACCGACCCATATGACAATCTGCAATTTTACACAAGCGAAAAAATACATTCAGCCTCTTTCAGCACTCTGTCCAAACTAAGCGACAGACTAAAAGAGAAATACCCGCATAACAAACACCAACCAGCAACCGCCACGGCTTACGGGTTGATTTATGTAAAAACCGCCCCCTTATCTGGTTTCAAACCGCTTCAAGATGTGGTATATAAATTTACTATTGAAACACATGAAGCAAATAAAAAGAACGGCGAACCCTTCATTATACTCAAAATAACAGGAGCGCCCATGATAGTATCACGAAACGCAACAAAAATCAATTTATTTGATTAAGTCAATTTTAAATAAAATCAACTTATGTTAATAAAATCCACTTTACATATAATATGTCAAAGTGTCCCGTATGCGACGCCGTCTTTAAATCTAAAAATGCTTTAGTAATACACGCCGCCCGCACACATACCACACATGACACATTAAAATTTTTGAAGGTTTTGAACGAGTATTTAAACGAGATTATAACCGCGCAAACGACAACACCCGAAACAATGCAAAATATAACCCAAATAAAAAAATTTCTAACCGCGACACACCCCGACACATACGCCCAATTAATTAAGGTAAAAGATAATCTTCAACAACTGCCGAACACTGAAAAATATAAAGTTATGTATGATGAATACGAGCGCGTTTTGTATGCTTACATGGACAACATAAAACCGACCATTGACCTGATAATTACGAGCGCCACCACGGCCACAAAATAAAATAAATCGTTAGCCCTTTTACCGCGCCACCAGCAAACCCGCCTTTTTGCTCCCGTCGTCCCGCACTCCCAGACACAAAGGAGACCAGATGGCCGACAGCCGGAGTTTAATCCCGCGGAATGCCCCGAGACCGACCAAGACGTAGAACGGCGAATTAAGAAACGTAAGCGTATGACGAACATAGACGAAATAAAAGCGGGGATTGAAAAAACCGAAGGAGATATTAAAGCCTTCAACCATAAAATAGCCTCTTTAGAAAAACAAAAAACCAAAAAAGAACAAGAATTATCATCCTTTAAAAAGGCTCTTAAAGATGCTACTGAATTGAATGAAGATATTAATATTTCTAAGGATTTGACCCAGCGACAAGAACATAACACCGCTCAGTTGAACCTCTTTAAAAAATGGATTGAGCAAGGAGGGCATAGAAAAATTGAAGGCTTCAAAAAGCCTCAATATAATAGAGTTATTACTTTGATTAATACAGGGGTAGATTTTAATGATACCCTCGCCCGTGCCATCTCAAAAATTAACCAATCCAACGCGTCCGCTTTAATGGAAGTATCCGCCCCGTCTTCGTCTGACGTGTAATCTGTGCTTTAAGCACACTTATCATTAATTTACAAACGAAAAAAAAACCCAAAAAAGGGGGAAACCCCGCCACACTTTCAAAGAGATTTTATTTATTTACTTTATTTTTAAGCCTCGCGCTTTTTCTTAATGGTTGGAGTATCCCGTTATCATCAACCAACTTATAACCCGCGGGCTCGTTTGCCGTTGTCGTCTGCTTTGTTTCAGTTTGCTTTGCCTCTGTCTGCTTTGTCTCTGTCTGCTTTGTCTTTCCTTCCTTTTTTGCTTTTATAAACTCATTTACTATTTTTGCACCGATACCGCTTATTTTTCTGAGTGCCGTATTCGTTATCTTGCCCCCGTAGTCGTTGTAAATTTTATTAAGTAGTTCGTTTTTCTCTGCTCTGCTCGCTTTCTTTCCTAAGTGCTTATATTTGCCGTCGTTGCCGTTGTCGTCCTCTAAATCTTCTGGCTCAACTCCTTTGATATTCAGACATAAATCAATTTTTCGCCTTAGTTCCTCAAGTTCGGTTTTAAGGCATTCTTCCATCATCTCCCGCGGGTCTGCTACATTTACCCAACTATACGAAAAACTCGTTAATAAATCCCCGTGTCCCAATACATTACTTACCCACGTGTTGAAATTTGTTGTTCTCGGGTCTGCAAAGTTTGTATATGAGAGGCTCGCGTATAATTTTCTTAACATACTGCTCCTCTGTGTGTAATCAGCAAGCCATGGAAAAACTTTAATTATTCGTTTGTTTAGTTCATTGTTTTCATCTTTCGCCAGTTGCCCGTCGTCATTGATTATAACCGCCCCCTTTTTCTTAAAGTGGTTTCTTATTGCTTCAATTTTTTCTATTGTAAATTCGGGAGTAAATAGAATTACAGGCCTCTCTGTCCAGTTCTTCTTCTGCCCCTCTCTCTTTTTCGCTAAGTTGTTAATTCTTAGCCAACTCGGCTTATCTGGTATTAATTCATATGTATTTTTCGCAAATATCTCAACTGGACGGGCTCCCGTTGCTAGCATCAAAGCAAGCAGTTTTAAATACGGGTCATTGCTTAAAATCATTTCATTCATTTTTGCCATTACCTCCCTCACATCAATCTGTATTTTTTGCTCGTTTTTTGCTTTGACATCCTTTTTATATCCCTCAACTATTTTAATACGTTCGTCCTCGTTGATATTAAAGTATTTATCTAATTTACTCATCTCATATACTTTTTTGCTTTGATTTGGTTTTATTGCCCTCGTTCTTACTTCTCTCAGTCTTTGCCTCCTTGAAGTCGTATTCGGGTAAATAATGGCGTATTTAGGGTAAATAATCTGCATTGCTTTCAGTGCTTCCTCGTCTGTTGTCGTTTTACTAAATAATAACAATATAGCATTATGGAAGGCTTTAGACGGCTTCGCATCACTCGTGAAAAATTCAGACACCACATTATATATTTTTTGCTCTGTGTCTGCTACATTCAACTGCTTGATAAATTTTTTATCGTTCTCGCTCCACATTCTGCCCCGTGGTTGCTTTGTTGTTGCTTTGGTCTGCTTCGGTTATTACCCCCGCCACTCGCTCGCGCTCGTGTCTGCCCGCCGTTGTTCTGCGGGTCGTATGTTATATAATAGACTTGTTTATATTTTTTCTTAATGTAAAAAAAAATAAATATTTAATGATACCCGCCCCTTTTTGCGGGGTCTTGTGTTCTGATCATTTATGCAGAATAGACAGGTCTATATGGTATATCACAAAATAAGCCTTACATACATAAAAAAACGACATACGACATATCAAAAACAGACATTGAAAAATATCAAAACATACAAAGAGGTAAAACAAAATATGGAAAAATGAATACTAAGCACTCTTTTGCCAAAATGACGACAAAAAACATATAAATGAAATTTATATATATTTTATGATAGTAAAATATGTTTTTTGTCGTCATTTTGGCAAAAGAGTGCTTAGTATTCATTTTTCCATATTTTGTTTTACCTCTTTGTATGTTTTGATATTTTTCAATGTCTGTTTTTTGATATGTCGTATGTCGTTTTTTTATGTATGTAAGGCTTATTTTGTGATATACCATATAGACCTGTCTATTCTGCATAAATGATCATATAGTATATATATATATATATATAGGAACGCAAAAAGGTGCTCGAGCCACGCCAGGGACGAAAACCTAGCTGACCCACATGCCAACAGTCGGACCGCAGGCCAGGGACCCCCCCCCCCCCCCCCCAAAAAAAAAAAAAAAAAAATCATCAAACGACTGTAAACCCTGCGCGGCTTACGGCAGGTGAGTGACTGACTCTCAGGCCACTCAGCTGGCCTTGAAGTTCAAGTTTCGCACTCAGAGTCAGCCACGTTGTACTAGAGCCTGCTTTCTTCTTTGTTCGCCCCTGTTTTTGATGATGCTCGCCTTTTTACATGCTTTCTTTCAGCTCTACAAAAAGCAAGCGTTCTTCCATTATCACAAGTCGTTCAGAGAAACTTCAATGAAGTGCGCCGACTCCGACTCACGGTCAGGCAGGCAACGGCCCCCGTTACGGCGGTGGCGCCTGCCAGATTATGGGTCATCTAGGTTGGGGCAGCGCCTGTGATGGAATTCAGCTCAGACTGATCCTCACGCTCGGAATCACCGCATCCATGGATGATGAACTTGCGATTATTTATTTAGATCACAGTAATACACTGGCTCAGTTAAGACTGCGGAGGCTTGCTTTGAAATCTACTAGACCATTATATAAGTGTCTGCCGCGTTACCTTCGCGCCTCTGTACTGGAGCTGAGAAGGAAATGGCGGTTTTGCCCGAGAATTCCAAGTCACACAAGGTTCCCGTGTGAGTCAGAGGACAACTGCAAGTGAAAGTGTCACCTCGGTTCACGCATGTCGCGCCATTCAAACAGGGCGACGATGAACAAAGATCGAGGCCTGGGCAACGACACAGCATGTGATTGATCTTGTGAATACCAGGCTAGAAGGTCAAATGCATCACATAAGATATGCTTCAAGAACTACATCAAGACATCACACATGCTAGTCAAGAAAGAAACCTTGGCAAGTGCTGCCCGCAAAGCCATACCCGCACTGACTCAATGACGCAAGAAAAAGTACAAACGTAAGGAACACACAGGTTGAGCGCATACTTGTTTCGCATCTGCTGCCGCTGTACCCAGCTTGGCAGGCACAGGTGTAGGTATTGAACCCATCTGTGCAGGAGCCTCCGTTCTGACAAGGCTTTGATTGACAATCATCGATATCTGTACAAGGGCAACATAAAATAATTTTTTTTTTCTTTTTTTTTTGAAAAAAAAAAAAAAAAAAAAAAAAACTGGATGCAAGTAAAGAGCGACCAGAATGAGGCTCAGGTTCGGCATGGCAAGTCAAGATGAAACAAGCTTTGAGAGCTTACTTGTTTGGCAAGTGTTGCCAGTGAAGCCAATTTGGCAAGCACACGAGAAGCTGTTTACTCCGTCCGTGCAGGAACCTCCGTTCTGACAGGGTTGCGGCGCGCAATCGTCGATGTCTGCATCATATCAGCAAAAGGTTCAGCAACGAAAAAAAAAAAAAAAAAAAAAAAAAAAGCAACAGGATGCTAGGATGCAAGAATACGCAAAGCAGGGAAACAGGAAGATTGAGAACTCACTGGTTTGGCAAGTTTTGCCAGTGTATCCGACTGGGCAAGCACAGGTGAAGTCGTTGATCCCATCCGTACAGGGAGCACCATTGAGGCACGGACTCGACGCACACTCGTTGATGTCTGCATCATATCAAGCCCAGAGACGGAATACAAAAACATCATTCCAGGCTTTGCGAGTGTATGACAGAGCCAGGCATCAGACGATTTGAGAACTTACTTGTCTGGCACCTGTCGCCAGTGTACCCAGCTTGGCAAGTGCAAGTGAAAGCATTGATCATATCCACGCAAATGCCCCCGTTCTGGCAAGGGTTTGGAAAGCAGTCGTTGATGTCTGCAGCAGCCCACACCAACCAAGATTGAAAGGAAAAGACTGGGGAAGCTCGAAGCAGAGAGGACAGACTATGTTGCATATTATTATCTGTATTATAGCACAGAAGCACAAAACATCGCTAGCAAAAAAAAAATGGGGCCGCTAGCACACAGGGTAGGCAGAGAGCTGGCCAAGGGGCCAAGCAGCCGTCACTGCCTGAACTTACTGGTTTGGCATTGGGCGCCCGTGAAGCCAACTGGGCAGGTGCAGGTGAAGCTTCTGATCCCATCAATGCAGGTGCCTCCGTTCTGGCAGGGGCGGATGGCGCATTCGTCGATGTCTGCACGACGCCACAGCACAGCACAGCGCATGGGTGCACCCAAAGCCGCAGCTTGCGGACACAAACGCGTAAACGACAGCGCGTTTGGGGTAGATAGATAGATAGATAGATAGCCGAGAGGAGGGGCGAGTGCGTTACTGATGTTGCAGAAGCCGCCTGTCCAGCCCGCGTCGCAGCGGCAGATGTAGCTGGTGCCCGAGGGAGCGCACGCGCCGTTCCCACAGTTGATACCCACGCAGGGGTTAGCTGCAAACACAGGGGCAAAAGCATTCACATATAGATAGTAAGATAGATAGATAGATAGATAGATAGAATCATCTGTCTATTACTCATCTATCTATCCACCCTATCTCCCATCTCTCTCGCGGTATATGTATGATATGTATGTAATATCTAGCTGAACCTGAGGCCCATTCTACACAAAATTTTGGGTTTTGGAGGGAGAGAGCCACCCCAGGCCATCAAAAATTTGGGCTGTGGTGGCTTTCTCGTTTCCAAAAGCTGACTTTGTAGATGTTTGTGAGCAAACCTGCGCAGGTTCCTACTGTGCTGAGACTGGTCCAGGAGCAGGGCGCGCCTGCAGCAAGGCGTAGATAGGTAGGTAGGTATGTAGGTAGGTAAGAGATCGGCGCCACCAGGCAGGAGCAGCTGTCAACCGCGGCCGCCACACAGCTAGAGGTCGATTGCTCACTCGCGCCATAGCTCGAAAAATTGATGGGCAGGTAGGCACAGATAATCACATATGCTGGAGGTTTCTCAGCTCACACCGCACGCATATAGCTGCAGCTTGTGACTGCGCGCACCACGCTCGAACCAATCGGTAGAACAAAACATACCTTCAAACTAGCTGTCAATCTATCTATCTATCTATCTATCTATCTATCTATCTATCTATCTATCTATCTATCTATCTATCTATCTATCTATCTATCGTTCGGTCTGTCTGTCTGCCTATCTATCTATCTATCTATCTATCTATCTATCTATCTATCTATCTATCTATCTATCTATCTATCTGTCTGTCTGTCTGCCTGTCTGTCTGTCTATCTATCTATCTATCTATCTATCTATCTATCTATCTATCTATCTATCTATCTATCTATCTATCTATCTATCTAAGTACATACATACCTAGCAACCCTTCTTGGGAGGCTGAATACATACATACATACATAAATACATACATACACATTTACACACATACATACCCCTGCAATCCTTGTCGCTGAAGCAGGTGGAGGCCAAGATGTTGCTCATGTCGTTCTGCAGGCTGTTCATTGCCACGGCCCTACACAGCAAAACACATTGCCCCTGTATTTTGCTGAGAGAGAGAGAGAGAGAGAGAGAGAAGGGGGGGGAGGCAGGGAGAGAGAGAGAGAGAGAGAGAGAGAGTTGCTCATGTTATTCTTCAGGTTGTTCATTGACACGGCCCTACACAGCAAAACACATTCCCCTTGTATTTTGTTGAGAGAGAAGCAAGGGGGGGGGGGGGAGAGAGAGAGAGAGAGAGAGAGAGAAAGAGAAAGAGAGAGAGAGAGAGAGGGAGGGAGAGAGAGAGAGAGAGACAGAGCGAGAGAGAGAGAGAGAGAGAGAGAGAGAGAGAGAGAGAGAGCGAGAGAGAGAGAGAGAGAGAGAGAGAGAGAGAGCTAGCGTGGACCGGTTGGCGCATCCGCCGCAGTGGTGGAGGGCGATCACCTTGTTCGTGGTGAGGGAAAACACCGGCGACCCGCTGCTCCCGCCCTGCAGCCAACCACACAGCTTCTACGCTAGCCAGAAATTTAGGTTTTGGGTGCAAAAGAGCCACCCCAGGCCCGCAGAAACTGACCTGGTGTGGCTCCATCGCACCGAGCCCCATAAATCTGGGTTAGTGTCGAGTGAGAGTGGCTGACCTGTGTGTCGGCCATGTAGCCGAGGTCCCTGTAGTTGCCTCCGCTGCAGGGCGAGACATCGTCCGTCAAGACAGCGTCCCCACCACCGTCAATCTGCGCTGCAATTACCTGCAAAATGTAAACATCATATAATGTAACATAGTATAATTCAACAGAATGTAACATGTATGTCGTATATAAGATAATAAGGGGTAGCAGATATGAAGCCCCCGACGACTCTACCACTTTATGCCATGCTGTGAGCCAGATATGCCTGCATGCTCGGGCGCCATGATATGGTTGTAACATAAAAACAGACCTTGGCGTAACCGCTGGGGTGCTGCGGGATATAGATCTTTTGGCCTTTCTTGGCACTGTTGGTATTGAAGTCCAAAGTGGCCACCCTAAGCACATCCATTAGTGGTGTGAAATAATTTTTGTGCGTCTTGCAAATGAAGGTGCAGAGATGACAGGCATGCACACCGACGGGGACTAATATAAAACTACGCACAGCATGCGCAAGCTGCTCGTTGTGGAAATTCGTATTGTATGTATGCAACATGTATGTAGGCATACATGTATTTAGGCGCCCACGGTTTATATTAGGCAGGTCTCTGTTTTTCGTTGGGTTGTGGTCTGTTACCCGTAAGTACCGGACGCGGAGCTGGAGAGCTGCACACACACATACATACATACGTACGTACGTACATACATATATATACATACGTACATACATACATACATACATACATACATACCTGGACTACTGCGAAGTCCAGAATCGAGCTGCCACCCTAGGTACATACATACATACATGCATGCACTCATACATACATACATGCATTCATACATACATAAGGGGTGGTTGGAAAGTTTTGCAACATACATCAACCCTGTCTTTCCCTGAGCTAGGGCTGCAGCCTGTAGCCCAGGTTATATGCACAGCAAGTACAGCACCCACAGATGTGTGTCCCTCAACTGCACCTGCCAATTCGCTTTCCCTGGCGAGAGTTTGAAAACGTTAGAAAAGTCTCAAAAATCGGATCTGACAAGGCCCGATTTGGGACACTTTTTCAACTTTGCCAAATTCTCTCCAAGAGCGAGTGGGGAGGTATGGTTGATGGACACACATCTGTGGATGTTATACTTGCTGTACATATCAGCAGCGCTTTCGGCTATTGCACTTGCTAAGGGAAAGATAGGGTGAAAGTATCTATGTATCCCAACATCCCAGGATATTTCGACAAACGACCGCCCTCAGGATCTTTCCCTGAGCAAGGGCTGCAACATAAGCGCAGCTAATATGCGCAGCACGCATAACACCCACAGATATGTGCCCCGCAACGATACCCTGCCACTCTCTCAGCCTGGCGAGAATTTAGAAAAGTTCCAAAGGGTCCAAAATCGGTACAAAGGACCGTCGGGACCAGGAGGTTATCTTTCCCTGAGCAAGCGCTGCAACATGTAGCGCAGCTTATATGCACAACACGCACAATGCCCATAGATATCGCGCAACCATACCTCTCTACTCGCTCTCCCTGGCAAGATTTTAGAAAAGTTTGAAAATGTCCAAAAGCTGTCAGACAAAAGACCATCCTCAGGACCAAGCCCAGTTCACCCCAAGTCTGCCAATCTGAATTCGATCGAACACGTATGGGCATGCATGGATATGGAGCTGAATGTCAGCCGCCCAACGACCATGCCTGCATTGAAGCGCCGACTGCGCCCGATCTGGCAAGAGGTGGACGTGAAGATGGCGGAGAAGCAAGCGACCGGGATGAGACAAAGACTGCGCACTGTCATCAACACTGGAGGAGAATGGACTGAATAGCTGCATCCTGTGGAAGCTCACGACCGCAGTACCCCAACACTGCAGCAGCAATATATCGAGGCGTAGAAGAAGGAAGTAATTATAAGTAAAATCCTACAGTCCCTAAATGGCCTTTGTCAGATCCGATTTTTGAGACTTTCTAACTTTTTCAAACTCTCACCATGGAAAGCGAGTGGGCAGGTGCAGTTGAGGGACATACATCTATGGGTGCTGTACTTGCTGTGCATATAACCTGGGCTACAGGCTGCAACCCTAGCTCAGGGAAAGACAGGGTTGATGTATGTTGCAAAACTTTCCAACCACCCCTTACATACATACATACATACATACATACATACATACCAGAAACTTGCCACCCCTAATCTGAAAGCCGCGGTACGCCAGCTAGGCACGCATGGTAACAAATTATCGAACATTAACAAACATTTCGTCCATAATTTCATATGGCAAGAAATTATCAGAAACTAGTAAACATTTTGACCAAAATCTTCGTGAAAATGTGCAGGGAATGAAATACATGATTGAGATTTGTCTTGTTGCGTATGCACAGGCCTCGCGATCAGACAGTGGACAGCACCGTGCAAGCCAGCAACAGGAGCTACTTATCTATGTATCTATCTATCTATCTATCTATCTATCTATCTATCTATCTATCTATCTATCTCTCTATCTGTCTGTCACGGCGGCCTGCCGCGCCCACATGCATGTTTCAGAATCCATGGCCCAAAAATGAAAAGCTTGCTGCGTCCAATTTACGGGTTATGACTGTTCTGTGATTTGCATGTCGGCGCCTAAATCTGCGCCGCGCTGGTGCTACTGGGTGTCGACAGTGTAATAGATGAAAAGGAAACGTGTCCCGGACTTATGCGAGCAGACAGGAAGCACCAGAAGCAGCAGAGTAGTAGTAGTAGTAGTAGTACGTAGCAGTAGTGGCGACCTGATAGTTGCTGTCGCCGCAGTTGGGTGCTTCGGCGCCGAACTCGAAGACGGCCTGGTCCGCTTGCGTCTGCAACACGAGTGCGCGCCGACGCAACGTCGATGGATGGTTGTGCTTGCTGTACTCAACGATGCTTGTGTTTGCTGTACTGGCTTAGGCTTGGGCTGAGCTTAGCAAGTGCTGCTAGTGCACTTTGCAGGCAGCCAGGACGCTTAGAACGAGATGGTCAATGAAATCGCAAGAACACAACTGAGAGAGAGAAAGTCAATCAAACCACACCAAAAAAGAGCCCTTCTAAGAGCGACGTGGCCCGTGTTATTGTAAATTCGAAATGAATGGACGTGTAATGACATACATTATGAGAATTCTTTTGAAGGGTCAGGCAGCGACCTGACTGCTGATGCAGTGCCAGTTGGTTAACAGCACGTCCAGACTGCGCCGCACACAAACACACACACACACACACAACCAAGCCAAACACCAAAAAGCAGAAGAGAAGCAAAACGTGTGTTTTGGCGCGGGCTGTGGCACTGGCGTGTGGTTCGTGCGGTGCATGCAGGTGGCATGTGATACGTCTGGTCGACGTATGTATACGTAAATGTAAATATAAATAACAATGTAAATGTAAATGTAAATGTGCTGAGAGTGGCGCTTTGCGTGTTGCATGGCCGGTGGAGGATTGAGGCAAGACATAGCAGATAGGTCACACACACAACATACTTAGATAGGTCACAGGTCACATACAGCTTACTTGTGGATCAAAAATCCGGTGCAGACGAAGCGGTTCTCAATGATCAGGCGCGCGACCTAGCGTTCGTTATGCAGACCATGCATGTGAAAGCGCAGTCACGCAAGAGTGGAAATTAGAGCAGCTCCCGCAAACTAGGCAATGGATATGTAAATATATAGACATCGATAGATATAGATAGATAGATAAATGGACGGATGGACAGACAAACAGGCAGACAGACAGATAGCTGGCTGGCTGGCAGCAGCGGGGGGCTGTGGGCGGACTGGCCGGGAGTGGCGGTACATGACATTGATACATAGATAGAGAGATAGATAGATAGATAGATAGATAGTTTGCCGTACCGGGCGGGAGGCCTGATACAAGGCGCTGCTGCTGCCCCAGCACGCCACGTTCTTGCTCTGGTCCGTGCCGCAAACGCCCTCGAAGGGCGGCAGCCTGCACACACACACACACCAAAATGCGTACGTACATAGGGACGTGTAATAATAATAATAATAATAATAATAATAATAATAATAATAATAATAATAATAATGATAATAGACCATGTCTGGGTCTTTTGGCGGGAGCCTACCCAGATGGAGACGAGCACGAAGCTTTCGGGGGAGTGCGTGTCAGCCCCGGCAGGCTGCTGCAAGGACAGCTGCAGCACCGAACCAACCACTGGCCAGAGAGGGGGAGGGAGGGAGGGAAGAAGAGAAAGAAAGAGAGAGAGAGAGAGAGAGAGAGAGTTGTATGCATAGATAGAAGATATAGATAGATCCCACCCAACACGCACACTCGTATCGATATGTTGATTGCACTTACATAAACAAGTGCATGCATGGAAAGCGTATAATGATGGAACTTTGGGCCTCATATTATTCTTGCTTTGCTTTGCCATGGTGATGACGACAACGCAGACATCATACTCCGATATAGATAAAGTGATACGTGTACAAATACTTGCACAGAGTCAT
>WBZZ01001919.1:45000-55000 GCA_019918135.1 Paulinella micropora
ACAATATTTATGTTGAAAACCAGCAATATAAATATTGTATCTTTTCAATATAAAAATTGAATGTTCAGAAACAACTGCATGTGAGGGCCCGTCTAAAACAATTGGAAATATAACTAAAATTTCTTCCAGGGAAATGCTTGTTATGTTTCCAATCGTTTCGTAAAATCACAAAAAAAACAATATTAATATTGAAATTGATGCAATATTAATATTGCTAACAAACAATATTAATATTGAAATGCATGCAATATTAATATTGCAAAAAATCAATATTAAGAAATATTAATATTGAAATGTATGCAATATTAATATTGCAAAAGAGCAATATTAATATTGCAATAATTATATAACAACTGATGTGAGTGCACGTCTGAAATAATTGGAAATATAACAAAAATTTCTTCCCTGGAAATGTTTGTTATGTTTCCAATCGTTTCGGACTGACATGTAAAATCGCAAAAAGCAATATTAATATTGAAATTGATGCAATATTAATATTGCAAAAAAGCAATAATAATATTGAAAAGTATGCAATATTAATATTGCCAAAAAACAATATTAAGCAATATTAATATTGAAATGTATGCAATATTAATATTGCAAAAAACAATATTAATATTGCAATAATTATATTGCTTATTTGCAATATTTATGTTTAAAAATTACAATTTATATTGTAAAACTGCAATATTTATATTACATAATTTTAATATTAATATTGTACTTTTTCAATATGTATATTGTTCTTATTTACGAAGGGATAGGACAGGTTCTTCTTCTTCTTCTTCTTCTTCTTCTTCTTCTTCTTCTTCTTCTTCTTCTTCTTCTTCTTCTTCTTCTTCTTCTTCTTCTTCTTCTTGCTTTTCTTCTTGTTTTTCTTCTTGTTTTTCTTCTTGTTTTTCTTCTTGTTCTTCTTCTTGTTCTTCTTCTTGTTCTTCTTCGGGGCTTCTTCTTACCTCGTGCGGGTCTTCCTCTTACTTGTTCTTTTTTTCATCCTCCTGCGACAAATTGTACCTCCTCCGCGCTTTGTTTAGGTTTCAGAAATCTTTTCTTGGACCTGGCCCAAATCATTTCGTATCCAGTCTGCAAAGACTTTTTTCTCCATGTTAGCAAAGACTTTTTTCTTTGATATCTTTGCTAGCTTCTCCCAGAGCCGAAAGGACGTTACTGTATTTTCCTGCCAACGCTTATAAAAGTCTTCTCTGGCTCGTTGGAGGTGTGTACTTGTTTTTTACTTTCTTGTCATTCACACTCTAAACCAAAAGCAGCCACGTCAGGTTAAAATTGATCCAATATTATTTTATTCAAGAAGGGATAGGACAGGTTGAAATTGATGCAATATTAATGTTTCAAAAAAGTAATATTAATATTGAAATTTATTCAATATTAATATTGCAACAAAGCAATATTCATATTAAAATTAATGCAATATTAATATTGCAAAAAAAGCAATATTAATATTGAAATTTATACAATATTTTGCAATATTGATATTGAAATTGATGCAATATTAATATTGCAAGAAAACAATATTAATATTGAAATGTATGAAATATTAATGTTGCAAAAAAGCAATAGTAATATTAAAATTGATGCAATATTAATATTGAAAAAAAGCAATATAAGTATTGAAATTTATGCGATATTAATATGCAAAAAAGCAATATAAATGTTGAAATTGATGTAATATTAATATTGTAGAAAAGCAATATAAATATTTAAAAATGAATGCAATATTAATATTGCAAAAAAGCAATGTTAATATTGAAATTGATGCAATATTAATATGGCAAAAAAGCAAGATTAATATTGAAATTGATGCAATATTAATATTGCAAAAAAGCAGGATTGACAATTTGAAATTGATGCAATATTAATATTGCAAAAAAGCAATATTAATAATGAAATTGATGCAATATTAATATTTCAAAAAAGCAATATTGATATTGAAATTCATGCAATATTAATATTGCAAAAAAGCAATGTAAATTTTGAAATTGATGTAATATTTTTATTGAAAAAATCAATATAAATATTGACATGCACAATATTGTTTAACATTGTGCACAATGTTAAATATTGAATTTGTGCACGTGGTGTCCTGACAAATTGAGTTTCTAATTAATTTTGATCGGCAGTTTTTGCACATGCTTTTCGGTTGTTGAAAAAAATCTTGAGAGGAGGCCACCTCGATTGCTGGAAATAACACTATCTTGACTGAGTCAGCCTTCCGACTGCAAGGTCATGCTTGTATGCTTGCGCATGCATGCAATAATATAGTGTTTGCTTCTTTCCGTAGGTATTGTCAATATGTAAATCTTCCTTTTGTGCCTTGTATGATAGCTTTTTACGACCTACACGTGCACGTTTGTCTGATGACGTAACGTTTCGGAATTCGAATTCATGGTGCCAATTTATTTATACTATAAATAGGTCGCGATCGTAGAAAGATATTATAGAAATGCTTCCTCGCAAAGATCGCGATTGCACCGCCTGGCCTTAAATGCGTCCCAGAGGGCTCGATGGAAGCTAATACAATCGCCGCGGGTACGTATACGTTATACCTCTCTCGAATTCTCTCTTTCTTTCTTTCTTTCTTTCTCTCTCTCTCTCTCTCTCTCTCTCTCTCTCTCTCTCTCTCTCTCTCTCTCTCTCACACACACACACACACACACGCACACACACACAAACATACATACACACACATACGCACACACACACACACACTGTCTCTCTCTCTCTCTCTCTCTCTCTCTCTCTCTCTCTCTCAGCTTCTCTCTGTCTCTCTCTCTCTCTCACACACACACACACACTGTCTCGATCTCTCTCGATCTCTCTCTCTCTCTCTCTCTCTCTCTCTCTCTCTCTCTCTCTCTCTCTAATAATGTTAAATATCAATATCAATATTGCCAAATATCAATATAAATATTGCCAAATATCAATATAAATATTGCCAAATCAGAAATAGACGTTTGTTGTTGTTGTTGTTTTTTTTTTTTTTTTTTTTTTTTTTTTTTTTTTTTTTTTTTGTTGTTGTTGTTGTTGTTGTTGTTGTTGTTAACGATGTTGTTGTTGTTGTATCTGTTTGCGTAATTGTTGTTGTTGTTGCTGTTGTTGTTGTTTCCTCTTTCATTCCTTGACAAGTTAAGTTCATTCTATAGGTCAAGGCGCTGATGATAATGTGTCCTGCAGGTACACAATTTTAAGGTTGTTTTTGAAATGTAGGTGTCAGTCGCTTCTCGACGTGCCCCAAGCCTGTACATGTTCTCCGCAAAAGGTACTCTTTTGTCGCTTGATTGATCTTTGTCTAGGTGCCTAGCTATAGGGTGCCCCTCGGCCTGGAGCGAGGTACTCATATTTCCTGTGTATGATGTTTGTTTGAGTAGGTGCTCAAATGGATCACCTTGTCCTGCAGGTAAGCAATTGTAATGCTGTTTTTGAAATGTAGGTGTCAGCCGCTTCTCAACGTGCCCCAATCCACAAATTTAAAGGTACTCGTTTGTCGCTTGATTGTTTTTTGTCTAGGTGCACCTGGGGCTGGAGCGAGTTCATTTCGCGCAGGTACTCATATCGCCTGTGTATGATGTTTGTTTGAGTAGGTGCTTTTTTACAGTACCCATTCACCCGGAAGGTGCCAGAGAAACGCTGCCATGTAAATTTCAGCTCTCTTTTTTTCTCTTCTTTTTCTTTAGATAGAGAGGGAGATAGATAGATAGAGATAGAAAGAAAAGAATGAGAGAAAACAGAGATGAAAAGAATGAGAGGAAACAGAGATGAAACGAATGAGAGGAGAGAGATAACGAATAAGAGAGAGAGAGAGAGAGAGAGAGAGAGAGAGAGAGAAAGCAAGCAAGAAAGAAAGCAAGCCAAAAAGCAATATTAATATTAAAATTATGCAACATTAATATTGCCAAAAAGAAATTTTAAAAATGAAATGTATGCAATATTAATATTGCCAAAAGGCAATATCAATATTGAAATTATGCAATATAAATATTGCTAAAACATATTAATATTGAAATGTATACAATATTAATATTGCAAAAAGAAAAATATTAATCTTGAAAGTATGAGATGTTAATATTGCAAAAAAGAAATATTAATATTGAATGTATATGTATGTAATATTAATATTGCAAAAAAATAATATTAATATTGAAATTATGCAACATTAATATTGCCAAAAAGCTATTAATATTGAAATGTATGCAATATTAATATTGCTAAAAAGTAATAATAATATTGAAATGTATGCAATATTAATATTGCAAAAAAGCAATACTAATATTGAAATGTGTGCAATATTAATATTGCTAAAAAGCAACATTAATATTGAAGTGTGTGCAATATTAATATTGCAAAAAAGCAATACTAATATTGAAAATATTGACATTGATGCAATATTAATATTGCTAAAAAGCAATATTAATATTGACATCGATGCAATATTAATATTGAAAAAAAGAAATATTAATATTGCAACAAATAAATGAAAATATTGAAATTGATGCAATAATATTATTATTGCAAAAAATCAATATTTTAATTTTTGTTAAAAAAATATTGCAAGGGACTTAGAGCTGGCGGATGCATGGCCACCAGTGAGCAATATTTAAAAAAGGAGCAATCAATATCCATCGAAAAAATATTGATTTTTGCCAAAAAAATATTGATTTTTTGTTTTTAAAAAAAGTATTGAACGCTGAATTTAAGGAATCCGGTGCCACTAGGTGAGTTTTTTAAGTTACACTACCGGCATAGCAGAAAAATCTGCTATATAAAATCAAATATTTTCTTTAATATTAATATTGATTTTTGATCAATATTAATATTGATTTTAAAATCAATATCTTCGCACTCCGGGTAGTGATTGAAATTTCAATGCAGCACAGAAATGTGTGTTTCAATGCATGCTTTGATTTTCAATGCATGCATTAAAGTTTCAATGCAGCACCGATCAATGCATGCATTGATTTTAATGCATGCATTGAAAGGTTAATGCAGCACAGAAATGTGTATTTCAATGCATCAATTGATTTTTAATACATGCATTCAAATGCAAGGGTTGATCCAACACCCGTACGGGTCCACGGCAGTGGACCGCCGTAGACACGAAATTCCATGCTTAAAAAAAAATATTTTTCTTATATCATATGGGCCCGACACATAAAATGCATGTTGAAAATGCCGACAGAATTTTACAAAATACCTGAAATTCTTCCATAAACTGTTTCGCGACTCTACTGTTGTTTGACTATCGTTGATCTGAGGCGATGTCATCCAGCAAGGAATCTGAAGAATAACATGTAAAAAAAAAGTAAAGGAAACAAAAGTACTTTGAAAGGCACCCTAGTCGAATGTCCTTCAGAAAAAACAATCGACAAAATTCTGTTTGAGGAGCGGTTTGATTGTGCAAGAAGATAGATTGATCGGGATGTCGATGTACGTTTCTAAATTTCAAAATCACTTCTTTTTATCTTTGTAATCTCTCTTTCTCTCTCTCTCTCTCTCATACTCATACTCATATGCATTTATACTCATACTCATACTCATATTCATACTCATATTCATACTGATACTCATACTCACACTCATACTCATACTCATACTCTATACTCATGCTCATACTAATACTTATACTCATAGTCGTACTCATACAAGTAGTACGCATATAAGAAACTCTCATTCATTGGCATGATTTTAATATTTTCATATGATAAAGTCTCGTTAATCAGCGTACAGATCCGGCTGGTACGTTTATTTCAAAATGGTACTATCTACACAGAAGAGAAGGAAATACTGGTTTTTGAACACTGAATTTGACTTGATCAAATCATGTATTTATATGAGCAGAATTTAATCTGTAATTATATTTTTCATTATTTTTTATAAGGAATCTAAAAGAAATTTCTGTTTAGGCGGTGCCGCTCTCAGGACGCGGGGCATTCCTGCGGAAACTAACTTTCGCTAGTTTCGAGGCATGACTGTCTCGAAGCTCGCAGTATCTCTGCGTGTACCTGGAAAAAATCCTAGATCAACCCTTGAAATGTCAATGCAGCACAGATCAATGCTTGCATTGATTTTCAATGCATGCATTAAAATGTCAATGCAGCACAGAAATGTGTATTTCACTGCATGCATTGATTGTCAAAGCACACATTGAAATGTCAATGCATGCATTGAAATGTGTCTTTTCAATGAGTGCATTCATTTTCAATGCATGCATTGAAATGGGTAATTCAGTGCATGCATTTATAAACATTATATTAATGCAGTGTAATCCTTTTAATACCAAAAACGCATTGAACTAGTAAGTAAATAACACGTTTAACTAGTAAGTAAATTAACTTTTTTATTTTTTTGCTCATTACTCCACTCCGTCTTCATTTCTGTCATCATACATTTCTTCCACCTTCTTCTTCTTCTTCACTTCGGTCATCATACATGGCTTCTTCTTCTTCTTCTGGTTATTCTTCTTCTTTTTCTTCTTCAACATCATCTTCTCCATCTATTTCTTGAGTTTCCTCTTCCTCTGCGACACATTCTTTCTGTTTATCATCTTCTTCTCCTTCACAACAATCAGGAATAGATTTAGGTTACATACGATTGCACCAGCGGTAATAGCGGCAGCACTAGTGGAAATAGAACTAGCATCAGTGCCATAGAATGAAGAGCGGTTGGTTTCAGCACACACAATCCGCATATCCAAAATTTCATTAAATCCAATAGTCTTAATTAGTTCAAAAATAGTGCCAAACAGCATACCTAAAGGAAACTTAACATTAATAACAGGGTTGGCACCATTGGCAGTTTCACATTCAAAATATTTAGCCTCCTCAAAAGGAACATTAACCAAACTATAATCCCCCGCATTGCTATCGGCGAGAGGGGTATCATTATTACGGCGGGCATTAACAAGTTGCACTTTGTAATATCCTTGAACTGCAGCGACCAATCCTGCAGTATTGCATGCAGCAATCATTGCCGCTCTTTCCGCTACGGTTCCACTTTCAACTTTTCCAGCATTACACTTTTGAAGCATAGCACCGCTAAACACAGCAGCACCATGATTTTCAAGTGTCATAAATTTTTCATACTTAATTTCTGGTTTCCATATAACCTTGTTGTTTCCCACATGTGAAGATTACACAAATACTGCCCGCTTCGGCTTCCCATATAGATACGATTGTAGCGACCACCAGCACCTGGGGCAGACGGAGTGTAAGTAAATCGCAACACACTCCTCGCAAGGTTACTTCCTCTATCTCATCTACTTGTGGGTATGTATCTAGTGCTGCCATGAGCCTGAGTTCGTCTGAGTTTCGATCGTCGTCACTGTTGTACTCCATAGTCTCGTCGTCTTCCTCTGCTTCTAACTGTTCATTATCATCTACATCTTCTAACTTTTCTGTCTCTTCGTTGCGAGGTGAAGTGAATAGTTTGCGTTCGGTAGTTGTGTCTGATTGAGTTGGTGCTTGGGGTAGACTTACTCTCTCTTGTGGAGTGGAGTGGATGATAATGTGGTCTTTCGCGACACTGTAAGTGCTAGTTCTCCTTATTCTGTGCTTCAGGTAAACTCCCTCTATCGCTTTCATCAAGTCTGTGAGAAAGTCATCTGTCTGTTCGTCCGCTGTCCATACTACCTTCCTACCTTGAGTCCATTGACATCCTTGTGTCATGACTTCTGCTAGTAACTGTGCGAGTGTGTAGAAATTTATGGGGGACACATCAGGATTAGGCTTTCTTTTGCCTGTCAGTGATCATCTACCACTACTAATCCAGCCTTTCTGAAGGCCTGACTCGTAAGGTATGTACCTCCTGGGGTGCAAGGGGCTTTCTCTTCTGGTGTGTCTTCCAAATGGTCGTCATAGTATGTGACACTTTCTGGTGTAGGGGTTTCCGGTATTGGGCTTTCTGGTATTGGCCTTTCAGGTGTTGGATGTAGTGCTTGTTGTTGTCGTTCTTGCTCTACCACCCTACCAGCTAAGTTTTTTTGGTTCTGTGTCGTACACAACCTGTGGGATCCGGCCCACCTTTTCAGCATACTGTCTCGTGAGGTCATTGAGCTTGCGTGACGGCTGAACCTGACTCGTGCGCTTTCACTGCGGGGTAATAAGTCCATTCTTGGTTCAAAAGGTTGAAACCCTGAATATTACCATACAACTGTAGGTATTGATCTGCTACAGCTTCTAGTCCTGTCTCGTCCAGAAATTTGCTGTTCTTGCTAGGTCTTTCTGCTGCTGGTCTTGCTAGGTCTATGAAAGGGTTTCGGGGTCCTGCTCGGCATGATAACCGCAAAATACACCGTATGCGAACCGTTTCGCCATGAGATTAGGGGAACCATAAAATTTGGGGTTGCGTGAAATCCCACACTAGTCTCCTCGTGTGTTCCTACCTTCACACCGTGGGTCCGTTCTTATCTGCCGCCTCCTATACTAGTGCTCTCTGTTTGGGTAACGTAACGTAACGTAACGTAATATAATGTAATGTCATGTCATGTAATGTAATGTAGTGTAATGTAATGTAATGTAATGTAAATGTAATACATATGTATGTAGGTGGACTTCTAGATGCTGACTCTCTCCTTGGCTGTAATGGAATGTAATGTAATATAATGTAATATAATGTAATGTAATGTAATGTAATGTAATGTAATGTAGTGTAATGTAATGTAATGTAGTGTAATGTAATGTATTGTAAATGTAATATATATGTATGTAGGTGGACTTGTAGATGCTGACTCTCTCTCGTTGGCTGTAATGTAATGTCATGTAATGTAATGTAATGTAACGTAGTGTAATGTAATGTAATGTAGTGTAACGGAATGTGATGTAACGTAACGTAATGTTATGTAATGTCACGTAATGTAATGTAACGTAATGTAACATAACGTAATGTAATGTAATGTAATGTAATGTAACGTGATGTAACGTGATGTAATGTAATGTAATGTAATGAAATGTAATGTAATGTAATGTAATGTAAATGTAATATATGTATGTACGTGGACTTCTAGATGCATGCATGTATGTATGTATGTATGTATGCGTGTGTGTATGCATGTATGTATGTGTGTATGCATGCAGGTATGTATGTATGTATGTATGTGTGTGTGTATGTGTGTGTGTATGTATGTACCTATGTATGTATGTAATGTATGTAATGTAGGTGGACTTGTAGATGCTGACTCTCTCTCCTTGGCTAAGGTTTTGATGTATGTATGTATGTATGTATGGCTAAGGTTTTGATGGTATGTATGTATGTATGTATGTATGCATGTATGTATGTATTTATGCTGACTCTCTCTCCTTAACTAAGGTTTTGATGTATGTATGTATGTATGTATGTATGCTGACTCTCTCGTTGGCTAAGGTTTTGATGTATGTATGTATGTATGTATGTATGCTGACTCTCTCTCCTTGGCTAAGGTTTTGATGTATGTATGTATGTATGTATATGTATGCATGTATGTATGTAGATGCTGACTGTCTCTCCTTGGCTAAGATTTTGATGTATGTATATGTACATTGTACGTATATGTATGTATGTATGTATGTATGCTGACTCTCCTTGGCTAAGGTTTTGATGTATGTATGTATGTATGTATGTATGCATGCATGTATGTATGTATGTATGTATGCTGACTCTCTCTCGTTGGCTAAGGCTTTGATGTATGCATGTATGTATGTATGTATGCTGACTCTCTCTCCTTGGCTAAGGTTTTGATGTATGTATGTATGTATGTATATGTATGTATGTATGTATGTATGTGTGTATGTATGTATGTATGTACGTACGTACGTATGTATGTATGTATGTATGTATTTATATGTATGTATGTATGTATGTATGTATGTTAGGCAAAGAACTTGGACCCTATCGCAAGCTTAGCTAGCTCTGATAGCTACAACTATCTGCAGGTATACCAATATCATATGTATGTAAGGTAAGGTAAGGTGAGGTAAGGTGAGGTAAGGTAAGGTAAAGTCAGGTCGGTAAA
>WBZZ01001919.1:60000-62500 GCA_019918135.1 Paulinella micropora
CAATGAAAATACTGGTGGCACCGACGGGAATCGAACTGGCGACAGGGCCCAGATGGCAGAACTTGACCACTGGGCTATCACGGTGTCCAATAATAATAATAATAATAATAATAATAATAATAATAATAATAATAATAATAATAATAATAATAATGATTATAACTAGGGGCTGCGCCAACACCTGAAAGGATGGTTTGCGGTGCGCTTCGCGCACCCCCGAAGCGCTGCCCCCCCCCCCCCCCCCCCCTCGGGCTAGGGTTCCCGGGGGAGAGCCCCCCGGACACCCCCTTTTCCCTTCAACAGGGTACGTTCAAATGCCGGAGGTACCAGCAGAACGCAGGTGTAAGCTCTGGTGGCACAAATACCTCAAATCTCTGGCTTTTGTGCCACCCTCCACCAAAACTTTTTTATCTCCGAAGAGATCGCACCCAGAGATGACCAAACATCAGCCTCAACCTCCCTCTGGTCTACGCAAACGGTGCCTGGTGGCGCAAAAACCTCAATTTTCCGGTGCGTAGGCCACCCGGCGCAACATTTTTTATGTTTTCGAAGAAAGCTCATCAAGAAGTGTCTGATACACCAAATATCAGCCGCTAACTCCCTCTGGTGTGCGCAAACGGCGGCTGGTGGCACAAGACCTCAATTTTCTGGTGTGGGTGCCACCCGCGACCGAAACGGGTACGTGCGATGGCCGGGTTGGGGTTCCAGGGGGGAGTGCCACCCGGACCCCCCCTGCCCCGTCGATAGGGTACGTTCAATCGCCGGAGGGCGCCTGGTGGCAAAAAGCATCAATTTTCTGGTTTGGGTGCCACCGGCGACCCAAACTGGTACGTGCAATTGCCGGGCTTGGGTTCCCGGGGGAGGGCCCCCCGGACCTCTCTGCCCCGTCGACAGGGTATGTTCGATTGCCGGTGGCGCCGGCAAGTACTCCCAAAAAACAAGGAAATCTGGCATTCAGGACACTCCCCCTAACGCAAACATTTGCGTGAATTCCAAAAAAAACTATATCAGCATCAAGATCGAGTCTGCTGCTAACCACCCTTCCAGTATGAGCTCCCAACTCCTCCTGATTCACACAAACCATGATTTATTCCGACGAGGGTGAAAAAAAAAACTAAAAAAACAAGGGATTTTGGCATTCAGGACACTGCCCTGGCGCAAATTTTGCGAGAATTCCAAAAAAAAATATCAGCATCAACATCGAGTCTGGTGCTAGCCACCCTGCCAATATGAGCTCCCAACTCCTCCTGGTTCATACAAACCATGATTTATTCCGATTGGGGTGCGAAAAAAAACAAGGAATTTTGGCATTCAGGACACTGCCCTAACGCAAGTATTTGCGTGAATTCCAAAAAATCATATCAGCATCAAGACCGAGTCTGGGGCTAACCACCCTGCAAATATGAGCTCCCAACTCCTCCTCGTTCCGACAAACCATGATTTATTCCGACAGGGGTGCGGAAATGCGGGTGGGGGTGGGGGTGGGGGGGTGGGGGGTACACAATTTTCATTTTTCCCTCCCCCCAAACCCCCCACCCCCCTTCTCCAACACCTTTCAGGGATAATAATAATACATGGAGATAGGAAATTCTGATGCATACACTGACGTGTTTTATCCTAAGCACTTTTTACTCAGAAAAATATTACACAGACAACATTGAAGCGGCTAAATCAATAATAATAATAATAATAATAATAATAATAATAATAATAATAATAATAATAATAATAATAATAATAATATCATTCATCTTTGGTCCTAGCCTTCTGAATGAAAAATAGTAGTGCATACATACATACATACATACACATACTTACATATACGTATATATATATATATTATATTTATATGTATGTATGTATGTATGTATTTATTTATGTATGTATGTATGTATGTATGTATGCATATATGTATATATGTATGTATATATATACATATATATATACATATAAGCTTTTGTATATATATATATAAAAACATAATATATACACACACATAAAGCTTACATATATATATATAAGCTTATATATATATATAAGCTTATATATATATACAAGGTCTTTTATGTGTGTGTGTGTTTATATATATATACATATATTGTATATGTATATATATACATGTATAATATATGTATATATATACATACATATATATATATATATATATATATATATATATATATATTTACATACATACATACATACATACATACACACATACATACGTAAATCGCTGAAACCATCGTGTGAAAACACTAATGGATACTTGCATACATACATACATACATACATACATACATACATACATACATACAATACATACCATACATACATACATACATACATACACTCTTTTAGTTATGCATACGTACACACTCATGCATACATACATACATACATACATACATACATACATACATACATACATACATACAATACATACAATACATACATACATACATACATACATACAATACATATATACATACATACATACATA
>WBZZ01001919.1:67500-72500 GCA_019918135.1 Paulinella micropora
ATTCTGAGCTGTCTGGGTAAGATGTATCTGTCCCTTATGGCGGCGAGGCTTACGGCTTTCATCGATCAGCCGGGCAGGTTGCGCCCAGAGCAGGGTGGGTTCCGGCCAAACGTAGTACGGGGGACCAGATTTTTGTCTTTAAGGAGCGTCTGCGCCTTAGACAACAAGCTGGCCTCCGTTCTTTCGTTTTGTTCGTGGATCTGAGAAAGGCATTCCCTACGGTTTGGCGGGCCGGGTTGTTTCAGAGGCTAACCCAGATGGGGGTACAGGGCAAGTTCTATCGCATTCTGCGGCGTTTTTACCGAAGAACGTCATCGCGAGTGCTAGTCGATGGCGAACTCACTGGTGAAGTGCTGGAAGAGATGGGAGTTCAGCAAGGGTCGCCGTTGTCACCGTCGCTGTTCAACGTCTTCATGGATGAGCTAACGGTCCGAATCGCGAAAGAGCTGGAGATCGAGGACCTCAACTGCATCGAAGACATACGGACCCTGCTTTACGCCGACGACGTTGCGGTAATTGCGCATAGTGTCACGGAGCTTCAACAGATTGTAAATGTCGTGGCGACATTCGTGGAGGATTATCGGCTTGAAATCAACCTGAAACCGGGCAAGACGGAAGTCATGCCGATATACGGGCACGCCAAGTCAAAAAAGTCGCCCCCGTGCGTGACGTTCCGGGGCAAGGTTCTCAACGTCACCGACCACTACAAATACCTGGGAGTTCTGCTCACGGTCACCCTCTCCGATAAACCGCAAGCGAAGCGGGCGGCGGAAATCACTGTAGCGGGAACGGCTGCCTACTACCCCCTCTGGATTGCCCACGAAGTTCCAGCGCGTCTTCGGTTGATGAATTGGCAGCAAATGGTTGGCGCAAAAGTTGCTTTACGCATCGGCTTTTTGGGATCTGCCGGGCGCCAACAAGCTGAGTAAGCTGGAGGGCGCGTTGGTAGCGCCCCTGCGGGTCATCTTGGGTGTTGGTACGCGCACAAGCGGCTGCATCACCAGGGGTTTAGGCCGCACGCCGAGTTTTAGCATCCTTGCCAAGGCGTAGGGCGCATCGAGTTACTGGGCAACACAGCGCTAACACGTAGGCTTTACAACACGGGTCGGTGCAAATGGAAGGAAGATACGGAAAATTTGATTTTAGCAGATCACAGGCTGCGGTAGTAATAATGATAATAATAATAATAATAATAATAATAATAACAGTATTATTATTATTATTATTATTATTATTATTATTATTATTATTATTATTATTATTATTATTATTATTATTATTATTATTATTATTATTATTATTATTAGTAGTAGTAGTAGTAGTAGTAGTAAGTAATAGTAGTAGTAGTAGTAATAATAATAATAATAATAATAATGATAATAATAATAGTGCTTCTCTGTCAATGGCTGATGCAAATCTGCACATGCGCCTCCATCGTCTCACCCGTGAGGGGAGTACGAAGAATTGACGATAGGCTCTAATGACACCGCAAGGGCAGTTCCAACACTTCCAGACGGACCGGTATGTTCAATGAAAATACTGGTGGCACCGACGGGAATCGAACTGGCGACAGGGCCCAGATGGTAGAACTTGACCACTGGGCTATCACGGTGTCCTAATAATAATAATAATAATAATAGTAATAATAATAATAGTAATAATAATAATAATAATAATAATAATAATAATAATAATAATAATAATAATAATAATAATAATAATAATAATAATAGTGCTTCTCTGTCAATGGCTGATGCATTTCTGCACATGCGCCTCCATCGTCTCACCCGTGAGGGGAGTACGAAGAATTGACGATAAGCTCTAATGGCACCCCCGCAAGGGCAGTTCCAACACTTCCAGACGGGCCGGTATGTTCAATGAAAATACTGGTCCAGAAATAGACCGGTATGTTCAATGAAAATACTGGTGGCACCGACGGGAATCGAACTGGCGACAGGGCCCAGATGGTAGAACTTGACCACTGGGCTATCACGGTGTCCATAATAATAATAATAATAATAATAATAATAATAATGGACTTATCAGTCAATTGGCCTTTTATCCTGTCGGACATGTGCCTCCATTGGTAGCACGGGGCCGTTCGGTGACGCGGCTCCGCTCCAAAGACTCGACTGGCGGTGCAATGTGCAAATGAGCGTGCTGTGCATGTGCAAGTGGGTGCAAGGAGTGAGAGGAGTTATCTGCCGAGAAGAAGTCCGCGACGCTGCGCTGACCTCCACCTACAACAGATCTAGCCAGACATTCTACCTGACTAGGCCTTCCCCTCCTCCTTCTACCCAACTCCTGAACGACCGTGAGGTCGATCACCTCCTCCTCCTCCTCCGCCCCCTCTGCTTCCCTGATCTGCGCCTCCAACTCCTCCCACTCCTTCCTGATGGTGGCAACAAACCTCCCTAACTCCTCCTCCACCTCTTCTGGGACAGGGATAAACAAAACGCCGAGCATCGTCGCCATCTTTTCATCCTCCCCCTTCAGCCATTCCTCTTTGAAGAGCTTCATCTCCTCCTCCGCCTCCCGCAGTTCCCTGTGATAAAGCCCTCCTCGATTCAGCATGAGGGGCGCCTCATCGATAAACTTAAACAGTTCCTCACGAGAGCTCGCAAACGTTGGGCAACGCAGCAGGAAGTGACGTAACGACTCGTTAACCTCAGTGCCACACAAGGCGAAACAGCTTGAGCAGTCCGGCGAGCATGAGCCAAATTTGGATCGGTAGAGCGAAGGCGATTTTTGCAGCTCAACAATCGCCTTCTGATAAGGTTGTGACTTCCCCCCTCCAGCGCCCGCCAACGTGGGAAAGCAGAGCGGGAAGACATCTGGCTAAGCAGCACCCTAAGCCCATCAGAGGGCTTAGCCTGCCGCTCCCAGCCAGCTACTTCCTGCCGGACAGATCATTTTCTTTACCACCTCGTTCCAATTCGCCAGAGCGGCCCGCCAGTCCTTATCATCTACCGTGCCATCTTCGTTCACGACCCGCTTGAGCGCATCGTAGTAATAATAATAATAATAATAATAATAATAATAATGATAATAATAATGATAATAATAATGATAATAATAATAAGAATAATAATAAGAAGAAGAATAAGAGTAATAAGAGTAATAATAATAATAATAATAATAATAATAATAATAATAATAATAATAATAATAATAATAATAATAATAATAATAATAATAATAATAATAATAATAATAATAATAATAATAATAATAATGATAGTGCTTCTCTGTCAATGGCTGATGCATTTCTGCACATGCGCCTCCATCGTCTCACCCGTGAGGGGAGTACGAAGAATTGACGATAAGCTCTAATGACACCCCCGCAAGGGCAGTTCCAACACTTCCAGACGGGCCGGTATGTTCAATGAAAATACTGGTCCAGAAATAGACCGGTATGTTCAATGAAAATACTGGTGGCACCGACGGGAATCGAACTGGCGACAGGGCCCAGATGGTAGAACTTGACCACTGGGCTATCACGGTGTCCATAAATGAAAATACTGGTCCAGAAATAGACCGGTATGTTCAATGAAAATACTGGTGGCACCGACGGGAATCGAACTGAATGAAAATACTGGTCCAGAAATAGACCGGTATGTAATAATAATGATAATAATAATAATAACAATAATAATAATAATAATAATAATAATAATAATATTAATAATAATAATACCACTACTACTGCTACTTCTACTGCTACTACTACTACTACTACTACTACTACTACTACTACTACTACTACTACTACTACTACTACTATTGCTGCTACTGCTGCTGCGCTGCTGCTGCTGCTGCTACTACTACTACTGCTGCTGCTGCTGCTACTACTACTTCTACTACTACTACTACTACTACTACTACTACTACTACCACTACTACTACTACTACTACCACTACTACTACTACTACCACTACTACTACTACTACCCTTACCACTACCACTACCACTACTACTACTACTACTACTACTACTACTACTACTACTACTACTACTACTACTACTACTACTACTACTACTACTACTACGACTACTACTACTACTACTACTACTACTACTACTACTACTACTACTACTACTACTACTACTACCACTACTACCACTACCGCTACCACTACCACTACTACTACTACTAATTACTACTACTACTACTACTACTACTACTACTACTACTACTACTACTACTACTACTACTACTACTACTACTACTACTACTACTACTACTACCGGTACTACTACATACTACTACTACTACTACTACTACTACTACTACTACTACTACTACTACTACTACTACCACTACTACTACTACTACCCTTACCACTACCACTACCACTACTACTACTACTACTACTACTACTACTACTACTACTACTACTACTACTACTACTACTACTACCGGTACTACCACTACTACCACTACCGCTACCACTACCACTACTAGTACTACTAATTACCACTACTACTACTACTACTACTACTACTACTACTACTACTACTACTACTACTACTACTACTACTACTACTACTACTACTACCGGTACTACTACTACTACTACTACTACTACTACTACTACTACTACTACTACTACTACTACTACTACTACTACTACTACTACTACCACTACTACTACTACTACTACCACTACTACTACTACAACTACTACTACAACTACTAGTACTACTACCGGTACTACTACATACTACTACTACTACTACTACTAGTACTACTACTACTACTACTACTACTACTACTACTACTACTACTACTACTACTACTACTACTACTACTACTACTACCACTACTACCACTACTACTACTACTACTACTACTACTACTACTACTACTACTACTACTACTACTACTACTGCTACTACTACTACTCTTACTACTGCTACTACTACCACTTGCAACTTTCAACCCTAGAATAAACTTGACTTTATCCACCACAACTCAGCGCGGGCCGGTGCGGCTATA
>WBZZ01001919.1:80000-82500 GCA_019918135.1 Paulinella micropora
TATGTGTATGTGTATGTGTATGTGTATGTGTGTATGTGTATGTGTGTATTGTATGTGTGTATGTGTATGTGTATGTGTATGTGTGTATGTGTATGTGTGTATGTGTATGTGTATGTGTATGTGTGTGTGTGTGTATGTGTATGTGTGTGTATGTGTATGTGTATGTGTATGTGCACGTGCATGTGCATGTGCACGTGCATGCGTATGCGTATGTGTATGTGTATGTGTATGTGCATGCGTATGTGTATGGTATGTGTATGTGTATGTGTATGTGTATGTGTATGTGTATGTGTATGTGCATGTGTATGTGTATGTATGTGTGTGTGTATGTGTATGTGTATGTGTATGTGTATGCGTATGTGCATGTGCATGTGTATGTGTATATGTGTATGTGTATGTGTATGTGTATGTGAGTACTTATGTGTATGTGTTTGTGTATGTGTATGTGTATGTGTATGTGTATGTGTATGCGTGTGCATGTATGTGTATGTGCATGTGTATGTGTATGTGTATGTGTATGTGTATGTGTATGTGTATGTGTATGAGTATGTGTATGTGTATGTGTATGTGTATGTATGCGTATGCGTATGCGTATGCGTATGTGTATGTGTATGGGTATGTGTGTATGTGTATGTGTATGTGTATGTGTATGTGTATGTGTATGTGTATGTGTAAATAAATACGTCCACATAGCACACACACACACACAACACACACACACGCACACACACAACACAACACAACACACAACACACACATACACACACGCACACACACACACGCACATACACACACACACATACACACACACCAAACACTTTCATACACACACATACATACATGTGCATGCATTGAATGATATGGTATGTAATAGTGTATGTGTACGCGCATGTGCATGTGTGTATGATTTGTGTGCAAGATCTTGTGCATTCATATTTGTTGCGTGCGTCATTGTAAGCGGAAACAAAAAATATACTGTACTTCGTGTGGACTGAGAGAAGAGGTTTCAGAAGAAGTTTGAATGCAAGTTTGGGGTCCTCAAGTGGGAAATTTCGCAGTCTGAAAGGAATCGGTTATGAACATATCAAAGACAGAGACGCGATGAAAAATATCAATCCTATGAGCAAACACGTTCAAAAACACACTCGAGATTGGTTTTTGTGTTCAGCCAGGCCCAGTAAAAAGAGGCAGTGCTCGGGTTCGGCGTTGCAGTCGAGAAACTGCCAACTCTGCGCTGGGCCGGCCTGGGTATACCCAAAAGGAAAGGGAGTGCAAGTTCGTTTTCCTGTCCTTCGCCAGAGAGACAGGCTGCCGCTATTGAGTGCCAGCATCTGATAGGGGCCTGGTGCCCCTTCTGGCCTTGAGCCTCTCTTTTGGAATCTCGCAAGAAAGCTTTTAGACGTTTTCTGGCGTGTTTTCCCTCACGCGATGGGGATCGTAGTAAGGTGAGTTATTCTGACACTTTAAAATGTGTTATCACATTGTTCAGGCCATGAAACACATGAAGATACCATCTTAACTGTTTTCTGCAGCAAAAAGAGCTACAAGAGAAAGTACAAAGTGAAATACTGCTTCGCGAGGTATCAATCTAGTAGCACGTGCCTTAATTCGTTCCTGCTATCGCTCCTAAACATTCGCTCCTCCAACTCGCTACTCTCTCCTGTTTTCTCCATCATCCCTTCTTCTTCTTCTTCTTCTTCTTCTTCTTCTTCTTCTTCTTCTTCTTCTTCTACTTCTTCTTCTTCTTCTTCTTCTTCTTCTTCTTCTTCTTCTTCTTCCTCCTCCTCCTGCTCCTCCTCCAACTCTCCCTCCTGCTTCCTCCCCTTTTACTCCCTACACACTGCGCTACTTTCTTCCTTTCTCTTTCCTTCCTCTCTCTCTTTCTCTTTCTTTCCTCATTCCTCCTCCTCCCCTCCCCCCCTTTTCCAACCCTTTTCTCCTCTTGCCTCTTCCATCGTCCTCCAGGCTTTCTCACCTTTCCTCTTCTGATTGTGTCATCTTCCTCCCCGTTTTCCTTTACGAGAGAGAATCAGAGAACGGAGAGAGAGAGAGAGAGAGAGAGAGAGAGGGAGGGAGAGACAGACACAGAGAGAGAGGGGGAGTACATATATATATATATAATATATGTATGTATATATATAATATATATATACATATATTATATATATATATATTATATATATGTATATGTTTGTGTGTATGTGCGTGTTTGTGAGAGAGAGGAGAGAGAGAGAGAGAGGGAGGGAGGGAGGAGAGAGCGAGTATATATATATATATATATACACATATATTTTATGTATGTGTGTGTATGTGCGTGTGTGTGAGAGAGAGAGGAGGGAGAGAGAGAGAGAGAAGAGGGGGTGAAGTAGGGAGGGAGAATGAGTGTTGCGACATACACACACACATACACATACATACATACATACATACATCTTAGGGGCTCCTTCGGAGCAGTATACAAGGCAACCAGAAGATCGGATGGCTCAGTGGTCTGTGTGTC
>WBZZ01001919.1:102500-132500 GCA_019918135.1 Paulinella micropora
ACATACTCAGTCTATACTGTCAACACATGGCATGAGACAGCGGAGGGGAGAGGCAAGGAGGTGTCTTACTTACTTACTTACTTACTTGCTTACTTACTTGCTTACTTGCTTACTTGCTTACTTGCTTGCTTACTTACTTACTTGCTTACTTACTTACTTACTTCTTACTTACTAACTAACTTACTAAACTTACTATTACTTACTTACATACTTACTTACTTACTTACTAACTTACTAAACTTACTATTACTTACTTATTTACTTACTTACAGTGTATGTCGCCTCTCTGTCGCTCGAGAGAGAGAGAGAGAGAGAGAGAGAGAGAGAGAGAGAGAGAGAGTAGCCTTTCCCCTCCGCTGTCTGATGAGATATGTGTACGCATTACAGACTGGCTACATACATACCTTTTGGCCTCTCCCCTCCGCTGTTTGATCTCTCTCTCTCTCTCTCTCTCTCTCTCTCTCTCTCTCTCTCTCCTCTTCTTCTCCTTCTTTTTCTTCTTTTTTTTTTTTTTTTTTTTTTTTTTTTCTATGTAGCTGCTATATGTATGAAAATCTGTCGTGTTTGTATGTGATGGATGTATGCAAAACGCATGCATGTATGTAATGTGTGAAGGAGGCGATCCCTTAGCGAACGGCAACAGTCTCACTCTCTCTCCTCCATCCTCCACCCACCGAAGGTACACAACGACAAAACAAACCACGAACATACGTGTGTACCTTTTTTTTTTTTTTTTCCCTGGGGGGGGGGGGGGGATCTTTGTTGTGGGCAAAGCTCTCACGCCATCGAGTCATAGACAATCACATCAGCAGACAGAGTAAGCAGCAAAAAAACATGTGCACGTGCGTTATCGCCTCATTCGCCCTACATAATACCTAATACATAATACATAATACATAATAACATAATAACATAATGCATAATACGTAATGCATAATACATAATACGTAATACGTAATACATAATACATAATACAATACATGATACACGATAAACAATACTGGTTTTCTGAGTATGCACAGCTCAGCTTGTATCTTTGTTCTTGTCACGCACCAAAAGGGGCGTCGAATGACATACTGTGGCTACACACACCCCAACACTCAGAACGTCCACCATAGACCATAACCAAAGCTTGTCCGCGAAACCTGTCCAATGCTCGCTGTTTTCTTACACATTCAAGGCCGGTTCGGCATGCAAATTTCTCTCTCTCTCTCTCTCTCTCTCTCTCTCTCTCTCTATCTCTCTCTCTCTCTCGCTCTCCCTCCCTCCCTCCCTCCCTCCCTCCCTCCCTCCCTCCCTCCCTCCCTCCTCCTCCTCCTCCTCCTCCTTTCTTCTTCTTCTTCTTCTTCTTCTTCTTCTTCTTCTTCTTCTTCTTCTTCTTCTTCTTCTTCTTCTTCTTCTTCTTCTTCTTCTTCTTCTTCTTCTTCTTCTTCTCCTTCTTTTCCTTCTCCTTCTCCTCCTTCTCCTTCTCCTTCTTCTCCTTCTTCTTCTCCTTCTCCTTCTCGTTCTTCTCTTCTCCTTCTTCTTCTTCTTCTTCTTCTTCTTCTTCTTCTTCTTCTTCTTCTTCTTCTTCTTCTTCTTCTTCTTCTTCTTCTTCTTCTTCTTCTTCTTCTTCTTCTTCTTCTCCTCCTCCTCCTTCTCCTCCTCCTCCTCCTCCCCTCCCCCCCCCCCCCCCCCCCCCCCCCCCCCCCGGGCCTCCTCCTGCATCGTCTTCTTTGTTGCCCTGCACAGGGGTTCTTCAAGTGGTAGCACAACCCTCGAGACGCTACCGGAAGATGGTCAACCGCTACAGGAAGTTACACGAGCAGAGGTCACTGTCTGCCGAAAATAGAAGTTTAGCGAAAATTAATCGTATTTATCGGTACAAGATCCGGCCTGGGATCCCGGCATTCGTTTGCCTTGTCTGGTCTGTTTGTTGGTCTGTCTTTTTGGTCTTTTAGGTCTTTTCTTTAGAGGGACTCTGTCTGTCTGTCTGTCTGTCATGACAGAACATAACAAAACATAACATAACAGAACATAACATAACATAACAGAACAGAACAGAACAGAACAGAACAGAATAGAGCAGAACAGAACAGAAAATAACAGGACAAAATATGTGATGTGTACAAATCTAGTCACGGCCAGTCCCGCGCGGCTCCAAGGACACCCTGCACAAAATTCCCGTCAAAAATTAGCAAACGGATCTTTTTGGACCGTAATTCCCGAGAAAAAAAATAGCAAAAATGAACCGAAATTCTGATGTCTGTCCTGATGCTGTTGGGACAGAGCAAGTCACGGCCAGGCCCGCGCGGCTCTAAGAACACTCTGGACGAGATCCCTGAGTCGCCCCAGGCTCAATCCACCACGCTCTCTCCTGCAGCCCGGGGCTCCGCCTCCTCTTCCTCCCCTTCCGCACGCGGGTCGGGTGAAGCGGCCTTGGCTGAAGCACATACGCCTGAGAAGGAGAAAGCTAGGACTTCTGTCTCCACTTCGGACGCGAGCAGCAACAATGAGAACAGCGAGAGGGACAGCACTGAGAACACGGCGCAAACCACGCCGGAGAGATAGGCCCACGCATTTTGCAAAATCTCATTGAATCGCAGAACAACAACAACAACAACAACAACAACAACAGCAGCAGCAACAACAACAACAACAGCAACAACAACAACATCAACTCAGCGTTACGCCGGAAGTATAACACACTGCTCTCACTCAAGGGGCCCCCCTTAACACATGATCATCATACATCACACAGACACACACACACACACACACAATTAATGGTAACCACAGCAACATCTGCAGAGACAGATTATGGGAAAGAAGCATTACCTGCACTCTGGCAGTGGCTGTACCTTTCGAATGTGATGTCCTTTGCAAGGTTTCAGACCATCAAGCAATATTTTCACATGAAGATGATGACCCTTGTTCGCCGGTTTCATCTGTTACGATTCGTTTCGATCGCAACTCCAACGCAAAATTCATGACAATATATGCAAAATTCATGACAATATAATATTAATACATATATTGAAATACTCCCCAACGCAAAATTCATGACAATGTGTCACACTGCCTGCACACTATGCATTCAAAGACAACACTGTCTGAGTGAAAATATTAATAGTTTTATTAATATTTATAAAAAAGAAATGTTGGACTGTCAAACTTCAAGTTGATATTAAGACCGAGTTATGACTCATTTCTGTAAGTGGCAGTATTTTATTAAGTCACAATTAGGAGTAACGGTTACCTGAAATTACTATCAGTTCATAGTCAATTGTGCCCGTTACACTAATTTACTCATTCAACTGTGTACTGGACCATAACATTGAGTAGCAGTTACAGTTACTCGCACACTTATTATAGTTTAGCTTGCTGTCTGGTAGTTCAGTTCTGAGTTGATGCCTTCGGATTAAAGTGGCTGTGTGCAACCTGGCTTCTTACGGAGTCTTCCGGCGAACTTGTGCCGCAGTGAAAGGTAGGGTAAGGTCCGTGAGTGGCAGGTTTATATCAATCAACGGTTATGAGCCGCTGGGAAAATGCTTCATCACAGCAATACTCAAACTGGAAAAAGTTTTTATTAATATCTCACGCACCCGTCTATGACGGCATTACCGAACACCTGCAAGGATTTTACTGTAGTACTATGATCAGCTAGAAGAATACACTTATGGCATTAGTGAATGAAGAATTTATGAATATTAATAATAGTATTTAGTCATTACCTATATCACTCTAAGTGTAACGGTGAATCAGTTCAAAGCTTGAAGTTAGCGGCCCGTTTGTGGTTGTGCGGCGCTTAGTGACGTATTGGTAGCGTTCATCTCTAATAAAGTAAAGTACAATCCTTTCGTTGTCTAGTAGGTTATGAGCCTTGGCAGCGCTTAGAAGACTCTGGCACTGACCGCAATCTGGCTGAAGGAGAAGACCATCGCCGACTGGGAGGCGACTGTCACTGCAAAAGGGTTGGTGTCATTCCATTAATTGACACACTAGAAGAAAAGCTTTTGCCAACAATAGTTGCAGAAAAACGCATTGTTCGATATCTGTCTCCCTTTGGCAAGTTAGGTGACCGGCGTCGCGGAAAGAACAGCACCGTGACCAACTGGTCTGCAACAACTAATTCAAGAGGAACAGACAACAACCAAGTAAGACGTCACATGAGTTATAGTATAATATTATACTCTGAACTTGAAGGCACAGACAAAAACAAAGGCAGTGACTGCAAAAGGACAATATTAATATGATGGGAGAACCCCATTCAAGACTTTTCAGAGGAAGATAGTTTCGGCCTTGGGTGGCAAGGGACTCAAAGGGGCACTGAAGCCCCCAGAAGAACACATTAGGATAGTGCATGGTGATATTGTAAGTGCTCTCCACAGCAAGTGGAAAACAGTCCCCAATTACATGTGGAGGTGGGGAGAGAGAGCAGGAAAGCAATCCGAGCGCAGCAAGAGGGAGAGGAAAGATAGGGTTGAGAGAGGAGGAAGAGGAAGCTGAGTAAGACTCAGAGTCAGAGTCAGACAAAGAAAACCTTGAATCTTATTTTACTGAGACAGAAAGGCAGCCTACTTTAGGGGGAGATAGTGGTAAGAGGGAGCAAAAGAGAGGAGAAGAGCAGGTGGAGGAGAGGGGGTGAGGAAGTAGTCAGCCTTTATCTACTTATTCCACACCAGCAACGACAACAATCAAGACCAAGAGCAAGGAGCAAGTAGAGGAAAAAGAAAAGGACGAAAGAATGATAGTAGCATATGAGGAGAGTTTGGAGCATGAGATAAAAAGGCAGCCTGAGAGAGAGAGGAAGCTTTTTCGTTTGTGTTTGACAAGCTAGTAGGTAAAGCCAAGAGGAGTGTGGCAGATCTGGTGAGAGACACCTCACCAGACTTTGGTCAGAACTTGCACATTGTGTGGGCAAGACTAACCAAAAGGTTTGGTAAGGTGAGTGAGGAGGATGTTCAAGATAAAATAAATATGATGAATGCATGGAAGTTTGATGAGGGATGCGATTATGCTCCGCAGTTTGATGCGTTTGTGGTGTTAGATGAAGAGCTAAAGGCAGTAGGCCATAAAACACCCAAAAGAACAATGGAAACAATAATCACCAAGGCCCTACAAAAAAAAACAAGAAGGAAAGGGGGTTGTTTCTATGGCCCCAACCCCCCTTTCCATTTTTAATTTTGCTATCGTTTGCCATTTTTTACAAAGTCAGTCATATAAAGAGATTTTATCATTTTACCCGCGGGTAGTATAGGGTGCCACTACAAGACACTTTTTCAAGACACGCCCCCCGCCGCCAGAGATGCGCACCAAAGCAAAAAGGAAATGAGCCCAACAAAAAACAAAATGGTAATAGAATTCATCAGCAAATACTTCAACTATACGATTATACCAAAATCGTCTAATCGTGTAATTGTTTTTTTCTCCGTCGTTAGTTTCAGTTTTTAGCACTACAAGACAAACATCAAGACACACATTTTCTACAAATCAAAAATTACCTTTTTCTTTTTGTGTCGTTTGGTTTCAATTATGTTCTAAACAAATACATCATTATTTATAAAAAATGAAGTGTGAATTATGCGACAAGAATGGATACCGACGGATTTCATTACGAGGTGGCACATCCATCATATGTAATGATTGCTTACAGCTATGTAGAAATTGTAAAGTTGTAAGAACTCCTGAGAATTCTTATGCTAATAGAAACTACTGTAAGGAATGCTGTAAGAAATACCAGAGCGAATATGCGAAAACAAACAAACAGATATTAACTCCTGAACAAAAAGCATACAAAAAAGAATATGACAGAAAAAGGCAAGAAGAAAAGGTTAAATGTCCGCAATGTGATAAAGAACTAAGTAAATTGTATTTGAACACACACATCAAAGAAATACACGAAAACCCAATCAAGCAATGTAAAAGTAAATTCAAAAAATACATAAAATGGGTAAATGAAGCTAATCCAGATTTGAAACAAGAGCAGAAGGAAGCATTAAAACATTTGATATCTGTGTGGAATAAAAATAACAAAACTGTTCAAGATTTATTTGATATGAAAGAGCATCATTCGTATATAAATGGAGCATCGTTGAATGAAGATTTGTGGAAAGACTACATAGAAAATATACTACATTACCGTGTAAGTTTGATGAAATATTTACACAAACATAATAAACCATATAGCACCAAATTAAAAGAAATTAATTATTTACATTTATAAAAATAATATTACATATATATATAAGATGCCACGACCAAAGATATACGAAGGAGACGAAAGGAGAAAAAGGAATAATGAGAAAGCTCTCGCATACTATTACCGTAATAAAGACTGCCTAAACGAAGAACGGCGAACCAAAGCACAGAAGTTAATACAATACACACAAGATATAGAAGAATACAAAAAGAAGATACAGGAGTTAGAAGAGCGGCTGAGCAAGTCAAATTAATCAACAATTTTTTTTATCTGTAAAATATTTTACATCTAAACACATCCATATAATATATGTAAAGCATTAAATAATTATTTTTCAAAAAATTTATCCTGCCTATCTATATACAATGGACCAATACCAACCAGAACTATTTCCGCTCTACAATATTGAGCAACGAGGAGACTACATCAGACAAAGAGGTAAAAGAAGATGGTATCTCATTACAACTCCAACCGCCCTGCGACTTATAAACAGATTAACAGGTGGCCACCCCGAATTAGTTGGCAGAAATAATTCACTCGTTATACCATATGCCCAGGGGTGGGAAGCTCGCCTCCAAGAGCTAAACCCAAATACAAGCTATTTAGTCCATCTGGATTATGAAGGATATCACGGACCAGTTAGAGGAATATACCAAGCTAATGTATTGAAGCGAACAATCAATGCGGTTAGAAACTTTGTAGAACGGCAAGCAAGGTTTTACGAACAAAGAGAAGACAAAGACCTTAAAGTTATTACAATTGACCAAGTTAATCCGCTAAATAATGCTGTCATACCAATGGCACAGGGTGAAATAAACTGTGTGCTAGAATGTATTATGAAAGACTTTCCAAACCCAAACAACAGAAAACGAAAACGAGACCATATTATACTAGACCGCTTTAAGGATATCAAATATGCCACAGCAAAGGACCTAACAGAAATGGAAGACTTTATCCGATGTAGGATTTATGTATTTGATGGTATGAATATACTGTGGCGAGCATCTACTAAGGATTACCCAAAACAGATAATAATTAGATGTAATGATTATCACGCCACATTAATAAAAGGAAAACAAAAAGATGTTTGTATCCAACACATTAAGTCAATTGAACTATTATATGATATTAACGAAAACATACCAGAGCCACGGCCTCAATATGCTACTAACCACGAAGCAAGTAATGTGAAACTATCTACAAACCAATACGAGAACAAATGGATATCGCAGGAAGAACTCAACAACATCCAAACCCAAATGGAATTAGAACATAAGGATTTCTATTCAATGACAGACCAATCTGGAAACATTGTAGGAATAGTAGATAAAGAAAACAAACTAAACTATAAATGCTTAGACCGTTTCAAACACGCATCATTCGTTCCTAAGGATACTCCCGCTTGGTCATTAGCATCGTTCTTCAAACAGTTATTTGTAGAGTGTCTTATTAACAAACACAAACCTAAGTTCCATACACAAATTACTGAACCTAATATATTACGACACGTAAAATCTGGTCAAATACCCTTTCATCATATCTTTAAGCATCACACCAAAAACCCCAATAAGATACACCAGATTGATATGGTCAAAGCCTATACAAATGCTTCGTTAGGTAATCTGGGTGAAATGTCTTCTTACTTCAATGAATATCCAACAGCTCCTCGCAACATAATTAACATAAACCAAAATATGACACAAGAATACTATAATAAGGTAAAGCCTCTACACGGTTATGCGGTTTTTGATTACGACCAAAAGCACCTTACAGTGCCAACCTTCTTTAACGGCTACACCACAAAAGGAACACAATGCCAACCCATACCCGCATTGTTATATATGTTTGACCAAGGGGTTAAGATATTTATTAAGAGATTATACATAGCAGACGACCACTTCAACCCCTTCAAAACTTTCACAGAACACATATCAAATATGCAAGATTACTACTTTGATAAGCCTGGCTATGAACACGATACCTTAGCCAAAGCAACCAACTTACTGGTAGGCTCTTTGAACAAGAACATACACCGAACTCAGCAAGTATCTACCATTTCAAAAACATACAACGAGCGAATACATTTTATGATGAAAGAAAAAGGATATAGGTTATTGTTCCTGAAACGAGTTAAATACGATAAAATTAAGTATGCTGAAATGGGCAACGACCTACTACCAGAGCGAATGATTTACACATACCAAGACACAAACCCAACAGACAACATATTTCAAATGTCTCACTTAACTGGCTATGTGCTAGCATACCAAAAAATAGTTCTTCATAACCAAATGTTAAAGCTTGTAAATACTGGGCGGACTTTACTATATTCTAATACAGACAGTATCGCATACGAAGGCGAATATATGAAAACAGGAAAAGAATTTCGTCCCGAGGTTAAAGAACAAGACGAGTTCATAGCACCACAGCTAAATATGACTTGCTTCGTTTCCTACATAAACGGCGAACCACGGATAACATACCAGCGACACAGCGGTTTCAAAGACACACTACCATTACAAAAATTCTTAGAAACACCACATAAACAATATCCAGAGTTCTCCGCCTTTGAGGATACAGAGCTTCCAGATTATAGCACCAAAGACGAATACAAACCTTTACCAGAACAAGAACTCTTACTTATTCACGGCAAAGCTGGAACGGGTAAATCTGAAATGATTAAATACCTAACTGGTCAGCCATCAAAATACACTAACACCCATTTCAAAGACAAAAAGACTTTATCAACCGCTATGACACACAATGCCCGCCAAGTTATTAATTCTGAATATACACTCCAAAAATACTAACAATGCTATGTCATAGACTACCGCTACCGATACCAGTTGGCGAAGAAGCCATTAATCACAGAATAACGATTGATGAAGTTTCTATGCTTACCTCCAAGAATTTAGAAAGTCTGGACCATATGCTCAGAAAATACACCAAAATCAACAGACCATTCGGCGGTGTATCTATTATTCTGTTTGGCCACTTAGCTCAGCTTCCTTGCCCAGACCCAACATCCGAACCATTCCACAAGTCAAAAACTTTCAAGCTATTTACAAAAATAAATCTTGATACAAATTACAGACAGGCCAAAGACCTAGTTCTACAATCTATCTTAAATAAGGTAGAAGACTATTACAAAATAGGTGGTAATGAGCTTAGCCAACATAAAGCAAAAGACTACCTACCTACAATACTAACACTTGAAGAATTAGATGCTCTCAATAAGCAAGTTAAGCCACACCCTAAACCGACTGACCCTAACCCACCTTTAATATTACACCACTCTAACAACAATGTTAATGAAAGCAATAACAAAATGCTACAAAATAAACCGCTTAAAACAGGTCATCAGGTCGTGTTTCGTTGTAATACAATTTCAAAAAAAGTTCATAACGGCGATATTCACACTATTACTAGGGATACCAAAAAACATATATTCATTACGATTGACGATATTGAGCAGAAATTTGATAGAAAAAAAACGATACCAGACAAGAAACCGTATGCTGACATCCAGCCGACATTCTCATCCACCATTCACTGCTCACAAGGCCGAACAACACCAGTGTGGATAAATCTAGACCTACTGTCAATGAATTTGTTATATGTTGCTTTAAGTCGTGCCACCTGCTTGAACGATATTGGACTATCAAATGAGTTATGAAAGTCATAGATATATTTTTTTGGCTCCTTTCCCTTTAAAGCTTCTAATTGTATGAATTCCTTTTTTTGGTTTCACTAACTTAGTATTTACAGCCGTAGCACCCATTAACGATACGGGGTCAAATGCGGTTCGGTAGTTCGTGGTCAGCTTTGCCGTCTTCGCCCTTTTACCTTTTGGATTTACTTTCACAGCCACTCTGTCAATTACTCCTTCAATGAGGTCTTTTGTGCTACTGCCTTTATTGTATGTGGTCGCCCTTACCCCAGTCTGTCTGCTCAGGTCTTTCGCAATTGTTCCTCCAAGACTATGACCCGTTAGCTCCACATTATCCTTACCATATTTTTTTATCACTTCGTCAACCAACTTCTGTTCTTCTTTATATCTCGGAGTTTTCTTTAATACTCCCTTTACCAATGCTACATCGGTTAGCAGGTCCCGCTTATCTACTGAACCCCTAAATGCTACAATCGCCTTACCATCTTTTTCATACACTGTTGATTTCTCTTTGCTAGCGACAGGCTTCCAACCGTCCGAACCTTTTCTATCCGACGAAGACAAATAGACATCCTCCGATAAATCCGCATTGCCTCCCTTCTGCTTTCTGTATTCCTTGCCCGCCTTTTTCAATGCTTCACCATAGGTTATGTTATGCTTAGCAGAGTAAGCCTTAACGAACTTTATCCACTCGGTCATTCTATATATTTAATTTTTATTTTTTTCCCGCCTACTATATACACTCTACTATGTCTACCCTTACTAGACTGTGCGAGAAGTTCCAACAACTTTCAATTGAAGGTGAAAAAAAATCCTTCTCATTGGAAGATGTCCAAAAGGTAATCCACGACGAAATAAAAGCGATTGAAGAAATGAGAAATGCTCAACCAAACTTGTTTCATTTTGGCAAATACAAGGGCAAAAAAATAGAAGACATTGCGAAGATTGACAAGCCATATATTGAATGGTTGGTCCGTCAGCCTTGGGTCCAAAATAAAGACGAATTGAAGAGGTATCTATCGTAAGAGATACATTTTACCTCTAATATTTATTTCTTTTTTTATAATTCGCAGTATTGCTTTCTGTTTGTGGAAGTCGCTAAATTTGGTAAAATGCGGTTCTTTCAATAGGTTATCTTCAACTTCTAATTCTCTATTTACTTCAAGGTATTGTTGAAGGATGTCTTTAAATTGTATGATGTCAAAGTGGTGGTCAATATGGACATCAACTCGCTCATATATATCACCACTTATTTCGCATATGTATCTGGGTTCTACGAATACATCAATAGCCACGATGTCAAGATATTCTTGTATTTGCGGTCTTATCGTATTCTTGCTTGCTTCTTTTATCACTCTCGCCATTTTTTTTAATTTGCTAAGGCCTATGAGTTCAACACAGCAATTCCACGAAAAGGGCTTACCATCTACACGAAAGTGTTTTCTCCCAGTGGTCAAATTACTTTCAACATCAATGATGCCATTTTTTAGACAAGGGTGATGGGTTATTAGGTCTCGCACGAAATTGCCATCTTCTGGGTTCAGCACTTCACCATCGTTATATTTGCTTATCAGTCTTCTTATGTAGGATTTGATAGATGTTTTTGTTAGAAACCCTACCACCCACAATATACAACTTACGACTATACATACTATATTATTATATTAGAAAAAATTATTACAAAAATATTCACATCATTGATCTTCTAAGAAATTAACGATAACACTCACATTTCCTCCATTATTAACAGTGGATACAGACTTTTGTAAAAATGTTAGATTTTCACCAGGAGAAAGTTGTATGTCATAAGTTCGCAGGTCAATAAGCTGGCTTGAAGTAGCATTAACATAAAGTTTAAGAATGACATCCGATATAGTGGCACCACCAACGGCAGTCGCAGCGGTGTCCTTTGATACCATTGAAGTTTTTGTGTCAATATCAGCGAAGTTCTCCGCCGTAAGTGTTCCAGTCGTTTTCACAATTCGCACTATATTAACTTTGGTGTCTTCGTTTGATATGCTCACGAGAGATGGATAAACAATTGAATAATTGGTCACACCATTAAAAGTTGTTTTATTTTTTATGCTAATAATTGGACTTTCAGTGGTGCTCGCTGGCTCACTACCTTCCGCTTCGTTTGATATACTTGAATTAATAGTGTTGGTGCCCTCAATAAACATACTACAACTGGCTGTTTTTAATATTTGATTAGCATTACCAGTTCCATAATTTCTGATACAAGCTGAAAAAGGTAGGGTTGTATTTGAAAGACTAACACCCACATTCGCATTCGCATACCTAATTGTATGAACCAGCTGAAATTCTCCACTTGATGGATTTTCTATGTAGAACCTTATAGCACCAAAGCCAAGATATTGAAATTTAATCTGGAATACATTACCTTTGGACCAGTCTAAGGCGGGCATAATTTTAGTTCCATCACACGGGTCATCCCAGTTTGCCTGTGCGATAAGTGTCGGCACCCCTCCTTTAACACTGGCAATATTCATACCAGTCGCTCTTATTTTGTAAAAATAGAAGCCATTAGTAAAATCACTTTCACCTATGCCGATATATGAATTGTAGTCTTTTGTTTCATCAGTGGCCCATAAAGCAGTAAATCGTGTTAGAACTCCCATTCCAGTTCTGTATTTAATTCTTTTTTTACTCGTCAATACAGCATTCGCGGTCGTCTTCACATCTGTTTTAAGTTCGGCCATATTCGCATTAAATGAAATGGTAGCATCAGTTTGAGCTGTTGTCCATATTCGTGTATTGATAGTGTATGGGAAAATCTCTTGTAATACTGGTGTTAATTGACAGACCAATGCTTCGCCGAAAGCGGTTTTCATACTATTGGTTTCAACATTGCCGTCATATCCGACTTTGACATTAATGAAATCTCCGTCAGGGTCTTGTGCTATCAAGTTTCTTTGATGCATAGGAGCTTTTTTTACAAAAAACCTCCTACAACTTAGAGTTCCTATATTAACAAAAAAATAAATAATCTATCAAAATTAATTACTACATATTACCTAACTGGTGGGGTTTAGGTTCTAGTAATGGTGCCATTCTTAACATTTACTTCTTGCTGAGTTACGACAAATGTGTAATGATTGGACGCAATATTCGCAGTGGTTGCGATAAACTCCCATCGTCGCTCGGTGTCTAGGGATAGTCCGCTGATTTCGTTTTGGTCCTTGCTCCACAGCGGACGAGTATTGTCAAAGCTATCGCACCAAACCCAGTTGTATTGATAAACATTGCTATTCATCAAAGACGAGCCTTCCAACTTCGGTTTAAGATACATATAGTCTTCTAGTTTTCCAGTTTGACAATCAACATTGAATTCTTGAAGTCGTGCTCCGTCTAGTGTGGTATAAAAAGTTTGGACCTTAGAGCCGAGCAGATTGCTGTTGTCATAGGCGGTGTTCTTATTTTCGGTTGTGTTGAAAACAGAGTGATAAATTTTCTTAATTCGCCGTCCGTGGCCTCTGTCAAATCTAAGGATAACATTTTGAGAAGTTGAAGCGAGCCCGACAGTGTTTTTATACAAATAAGAATAATCAATGTTGAAGCTCATACCTTCGGGGCTCATAATCTTCTGTTGAATTGATTGAACGACATCTGGGTTAGTTTCAACTGCTAAGTAAAGGTTGAGATTAGTAATACTAACATTTAAATCAGCTGCCGCAACAGTGCCTCCGCCAGTAGAAAGAGCATCATTGTTGTAATAAAAGATTTTGGGTGTCTGTTGCCAAACAATCCGCATAGTCAAAATTTCTGGAAACATAATAGTTTTATCCAGAGCGAAAATAGTATTGTAAAGCATTCCAAGATTAATCTTAACATTAACACTTGGGCTGGCATTGTTAATAGTTCCAGCTGAGAAATACTTAGCCTCATTAAAAGCGACATTTACGAACTTACTCGTGCCAGTCTCATTCGCGATAAGGGCATCATCGTGTCGGCGGGCATTTGTGGTGGGTTGTGCCATCCAAGCCTTTAATGCGGCCTGAACCTGAGCAACATCAATGCCCGTATCAATTTGCCCCGCCGCATTTCCTGCTATTGCCGAAGCGGCCAATGCTGTTTGTAATGCGGCCAACCTTGTAGCATCACTGGCGGGTTGAAATGTAGTTGTAGCATTACACTTTTGAAGCATACAACCTGCTCCACTTCCATTGTCGTGGTTTTCCAAAGCGAGTAAATCATCAATGGAGGTTTCGGGTTTCCAAATCATCTTGGTGATATTGCCGACTTCGTTAATGTCGCACAGATAAACACCACCTCTGGTAATCAATTGTATCTGCCTAATCGGGGCCAGACAGTCCATAAAGCATTTATTGTAGTTTCCAGCCTTCGCATCTGGGGCATAATTAAAACTCAAAACAGAGCGAGCCAAGTTAAAAGGACGGCTGATAAGGTCAAAGTTGCTTTCCTGTCCTCCTGCGGTAGAAACAGTGATATTAATAGAACCCTCACGAGGGGTAAGCTTATTCAAGCGATAAGAAGCACTGATGTAGTCAGTCCTGCTAAAATCTAGTTCGCCTCCGTGTTGTGTGGGCATTTTGTGTAAGTGCCCGAAGTTTTTGGTGAAGCTTTTTTAAAAGGTTCCTATATTTTAATCCGAGAAAAAAAAATAAATTAATTAATTACCTTGATTTGAGTAGATTAAAGAATGATGTAAATAAATTAAAATAATTCGTCTCACGGTAAATCAACAATGTCATTACAATACCTAGCCCATTGAAATTAACCGGCTGGTCGTTTTCGTCAGTTAAGTAAAACCGATACACATTGCTTGAACTAGTAGATAGCCGTTTGCCATATTCACTGCCCGAGCCGTCGTAGATAACAGAGCCAAACGGTATTTCATTCGCGGTATATATTTCCTGTAATACGTGATTATCGCCTTCCCCAACGAGGTCTGACTGTAAATATAATGTTTTTTCGCCAGTCAAGATTATGACATTTGGGGACCTAATGGTATTGTTGGCAAAGAAATATGTTGAGTCGCGGTCAAAACCCATTACTTCGTGAATACGAGTTTCGCCGTCAAATATAAACCGCGGTTGAATGCCTCCATTGTTAGCTACGGTAAATAATAGCTTGCCGTCTTCTGGGTCGGTATTGGTATTGTTGCTTGTTATTGTGTATGTGTAGTCATTGGGGCTATCTGCGGTTAGCACCTCGGCCAGCTTATTCTTTAAGTTGTTCATTGTGTAGTTTCCCTCTGGTATCGTAATCAGAGCCTCAAATCCGTCTTCAATTAGAGTAAAAGTATTGTATGGCGAAGAAACAGAATAATACGATTTCGGCACATAGATATGTAAAATTTTACAATGTGTTGGATTGTCTAGCGATTTCATATCAATGGAGTGAGTGAAATCACTGTCTGTGCCATTTATCCTATTTTTGCTATTGACATAGTAAATGTTGCTACTTCGCCCACCACGGTAATCCATCTTATATTATACAAATAATTTTTGGACATCTTCAAAACTATATAAATTATTTATGTGATTTTGTGTTTTATTATGTCTATTTCTTTTACAAATAGTCAATTCAACACCACACTCACAAATGTATTTTCTTTGTCGTCTCTCTTTTTCTTTACCTTTATTTTTACATCTATATTTTTTGTCATACTCACTTTTTTCTTTTTTATGTTCTAAATAATATTTCTTTTGTTTTTCACATAACTCTGTTCTTCTTTGTTCTTTATAGTAATTATTTTTTCCCAATATTTCAGTTTTATTTTCTTGGTAGTATTCTACCTTTTCCCTTCCCGCAATATGTCTATTCACACAATCTAGGTTTCTAATATGATTACCTTCTTGTTTAAGTAATTCCATTTTATTACCACACGGAAATAATTCAACTAATTCAATGTAGGCATCATCATATTTAATAATTTCAAAAGACGATGTATATTTTGACTTTCCATTCTTCCAACTTTTGTAATTTATTCTATGCTTAGCAATTCTCTGTGCTAATGTTTGAGTTGTTGAACCAATATAAATTTCGTCTGTCTGGTGAGACCTGATTGAATAAATCTTTCCTTGTTTGTAGTCGGGCATATTCTTTTGTATTCTTTTATATTCTTTTTTCTTTAATACATAATTCATATATATGTGTCAAAGCCATACCCATTCTGTGTTTTCAGGTCCTCAGCTTCTTTTTCTTTTAAGTCTGTGAAACCCGAACTAAATTTGAACCTATTACCTTTCGCCCGCTCTAACAAAAACCTCATACTATGCCATCCGCAGGTATCTGTTGTGTTGCTTTGGTTTTTAACTTGATTAACCTTCATAAGCAGGTATGTGCTCGGCTTACTCTTGTCTATAAGTTGTTTCATTTGGTGTAGAAATAGCTCGGTTGGTTTATACAGTGCGAGCGGGTCATATATCTCTATACTTCTATCGCCATCTAATGAGCAGTAAACAGCAATCCAATGTGAGCCTGGTTGGCTAGACTTATCCAAGTTCATTATAAAGCCATGCTTCTTTCTTTTTTCTGGTTTCAGTTTGTTTATTTCGTCGCTCGCTACTGTTCCCAAATACCATTCGTGCTTTTTCATAATGTTGTCTATTTCGTCCGTCATTAATCCTCTACCTTCCCCTGCTAAGTTAACGGGTAGCTTTTGTTGCTCTTCTGTGGGTGGTTCGGTGGCTGGCGGTTGTTGTGGTGGTTCGGTGGCTGGCGGTTGAATGGTGTCTACATCTGTGGTGGGGGCTGGCGGTTGAATGGTGTCTACATCTGTGGCTGGGGTTGCTTCCTCGGTTGGTTGAATACCGAGAGTATTTGAAACTTGATTTTTAATGTTTGGGTCGCTTCTCATTTCAGATACTAAGTTATTTACATAATCCTTCTTCTTCATTTTTTTCCTGTATTTACCCTTCTTCAAATATTTCTTAATTTTTGCTATCGTTAAAAGTTTGTGGATTAATTCCTCCATCGTTTTTGCCCCAGCACCCTCTTGGTTTATTCCCAAATAATCAGCGAGTTTCTTTCTCATTTCATTCTGGTCTATTCCTAAATCAATACCTTCATCTACTATAACCTGTGCCATACCCGCTGTCGTGTGTTTTCCTTTAACTTTTTTTGGCGGTGGTTTGCCCCTAGCTTTCATTTCTTTTTCCAAAGCAGGGCCCAAAGTTTTTGGTATGTCCAATTTCGGATACTTGTAATCATTTCTTAAACCTGCGGATATGTATGATATTTTGTCTTTAATTTCAAAGTGTTTCGCTTTGGCCTCCGCTAGTTTTTTTTCTTGTTCTAATTCTTTTTTATATTGTTCAGCCAGTTCTTTCTGCTCATCTGCTGATTGGGCATCGGCTATCGCTTTCTCTATTCCTGTGCCAAGTTTGATAAATTCTGTTTTGCTCAAACCTTTAATAAATTTAGTTGTAAAGCCCGCTTTCTTCATTAATTCAATGTATTTTTCTTTTAATTCCTTTCCAGCCTTTTTCTCTTCTTTTGTTTTCAATGGCATCTGCTTTTCTTCTGGTGCTTGTGGTGCTTGTGGTGCTTGTGGTGCTTGTGGTGCTTGTGGTGGTCCTAGTTGTGGGGCTTGTGGTGGTGCTTGTGGTGGTGCTTGTATGTATTGAGGTTGGAAAGGCGGTAATAACATCAAATTGTTTTTTCTATCTTGTTCAAATTTTACATCCTCTATAAGTTTTTGCTCTCTGTTCGCCTCCCTTATGAGGTCTTCTTGTCTTTCTTTAATGTCGGCATTCTCCTTCCTCTCCATTCTTTTTTTCTCATCTTCTGCCTGTTCTCTTAACTTCTTTTCCTTTTGCTCCTGCTCGTGTATTAGTTCATATTTTTTCAGCAGGTTGTTTTGTATCTGGTTGCGGTTCTCGTGTTCAAGGCGATTGAATTCGGACTTAACAATTCGCTCTTTTGCACGACCCCGCCGTTTAGGTTTGTTCATATATTTCAGAAACGGTTTAACGATTTGAAGTGTTGAAAGGTCATTCGTTTTCTCGCCAAAGTTGAGATATGCTCGTTTGCCTTTCACTTTGATATAAGGTCTGCCATCTTTGGTTCTGTATATCCTCGGAGGTCTTTGTTTTCGCAGAGACTTCGCCTCCGCACCTCCACGAGTTTTGGTCTTCATATTGTATATATTATTAGTAAAAAAAAATAATAGAAGGTTTAGTTTTTTATTTGAGTGGCTTGTCCTTACCGAAACTTAACGGCTCCACCCCGTTGCTTCCCGTATCCTTGCTTAGCCGCAGCCTTTGCTACACGGTCAGCATAAGGAAGTCCGACATCGCTAAGAAAAGTAGGACCCCTTGAAATCAATTGGTTCTTCTTGATAAACCTATTAGCATCTACTATTGCTTGTCCGACTTTTTTCCAATTAATTTTCCCTCCTGTTTGTTTCTTTTTTGATTTTCTTTTCCCTCCTGCTTGTGGCATACTGGGATTGTAGCTGATATTGTATCCTGATGGACTACTGATAATAACGGGTGATGTTGGCATCTATATATAGTTTTGAAAAAAATAATTATTTTAAATTACAAAAATCGCTTATTGAAATTTTGCCTCAGTTCGTCCGATACAGAATCAACATACAAAAAGTTAAATCGTTCTTTTGTTGCCTCGTGATATTTTTCAATAAAGTATTCAAGGTCGTAGCCGAGGTCTAAATGTTTATATACAAGTTCAATTTTATCAACACTCTGACCAGGAAAAATAAGAAGGTAGTCCAGCTGTTTAATCGCCTCAGGCCGTAGGTCGTTAAGATACTGAGAGCTCATAATCACCTTTGACTTGTAGTGTCTATTTTTCTTTAACAGGTCGCTTACTGATTTATCTCTGAGCCCGCTACCCAAATCATCAAGGACAAACACGACTTCTGGTGTAATGTATTTGCTCGGCCTCGGTGGTTTTTCGCCTCCCTCCTGCTTCTTCTTCTCTTCCTCTTTACCAAAATAAAGAAACTTCGGCTTCGGTTCTTCTTTCTCGTCTTGAATGATTTCGCCTTCTTCTTGCTCCTCATCTGGCTTGTTCAGCTTGTCTAACTCATAATCAATAACAGACAGTCCATCCGTTTTCAAGTATGTATATATCGCCATTGGATTTCCCTTCTTCTTGAAGTGCTTAACCATTTCTTTGTAAATGTGGTCCTTATGTATAGTGCTGGCAATAATAACAATACGGGTCTTTTTGTCGGCCGTCCTTTTCAGGATTTCAAACAGTGCGGTCGTCTTGCCACTCTTCTTGCGAGCGAGAAGAAAAATATTGGCATACGGTTCATCAAATAATTTATGTCCTTTTACCAACTTGTCGCCATCTCCGTTTTGCTTGACTGGTCTAACTCGTATATCGTTAATCTTTTCCATCGCAGAGACTTCGCCTCCGCACCTCCAAATACTTTTACAGTCTACGACCGTAGGTTGTATATATTCTAAAATATATTTTTATTTTACTGGCGGGGTCGTAGGGGGAGCAGGCCCCTATGCCAAAAATTCTAAACAAATAACAATTCTTCCAGCTAGCAAATCAGTCTCAATACTACCATTGTCTGTTTTAAGCACTCTAAATGTGTATTGGCCGTCAGTCCAATTAATAATCCCCAAGTTGTAGCTAAGATTGGAAATGTTTGCGACATTGCTATCAGCGAATGTGCCAATAATTCCAACGCGGTCCATATGAAGAATTTTTGTTTTCGTTTCAGTCATATCATTCATATAGTGGATATACTTAACATTCATTCTAGTTGGGGTAAAGTTCAATTTAATGGTTTTGTCAAATGTTTTGCTACCGCCCGTAAAATCATTACTCAGAAAAATAATCTTTTGGAATTTATAGTCTGCCATTTGTGATGCCCTCTATATTACTGCTTATAAACTTTTTATTAATTAATATTTCTGCTCGGACAGCTTGTGATTTCTATTCACGAGTTAGCGATAAAAAAAATGAAAGCTGTGTGTGGTGTATTCAAAAAGGAATAGAAACCAAATTTAAATGTGTGTATAAACCTTTCAGCGATTGGTGTGTTAGTTTTGATGAAGCTATTCCGCTAATCTGCTCAAATGATGCTTCTTGGTATAAAACCCAGCTATATGAGTGCTCACTTCTTTGAGCTAGAAGGGCTAGGAAGGCAGATGCCTATTAATAGTGTTAAAATACCTACATAAGTGTTGGCTGTTTCGCAAGGTAAGTTCTTTTCAGATAACCTTACTATACAAAGTGTTATGATGGCGATAATGATACCCATTTGAAATAAGTATTTAATAAGTCGGCTGTCGGTTGGCCTGTTTTTTATACAACAGCAATTCCAGTTGTCTTCCAATTCGTGCTCTACTTTTTTTTCTTCATTCTTCAACGAAATATCCAAAACACGGTTCTTCAACTCTGGTGTTAGTTCGCCGTCTGCCATATCAATGAGTGGAGGTGGAGGGTGTAATCTAGGCGGCATTAGAAGGGAAAACGACTGCTCGTATTTCTGCTACTAAATTGGTTTGGTCTTGTAATATATTCATAAGATTTTTATTTTCTTTTTCTAAATTAACTACTCTTTCCGTTAAATGTTGAAAAGCACTGACTAATACTGGTATAAATTCCATATATGATACTCCTTCAAGGATGCTTTTTCCGTCGTCTGCCTTCATTCCACTTTCAGATACAAATTCTGGAAATATTTTTTTAACCTCATCGGCAATAAATCCGTGGCTCTTTTTTTCTTTTTTCTCGTCTGATTTCCAATAATATGAACAGCAGTTTATTTTCATAAGTTTCTCACAACATCCCTCACATTCTAGTGTTTTAATATCTGATTTTAATCTCCTGTCTGAACCAGAAGACCAAACATTTGCTCCCGCAGCCATATAAACATATCCTGTATTGTTTTCACCATTTGATAGTGAAGTTGACCAAGCGTGTAATAAACCACCTGTATTCATTATTGAAGCATAACCTGATGAGTCTCCTGCTTTCATATATATTTGCGGGTTGGACGTATTGCCTGGTCTTTGTCTTAGTGTTAAAAATCCGCTGGATGTTGTTGTCATAGTTAATCCAGCATTCGCCGTTATTGCCTTTGAAGCAGTGATTGCTGTGTTGTTTATTCTAAATAATTCATTTGTTGCAGCATAGTAAAATACGTGGCTATCCGTTGAAGCATTAACATTATAAATTAATGTATTACTAGCAATACCAAATCCATAAAATCCAGTTGTTGAAGGTGTTCCACTATCATATAAAACCAGTTTATTATTAGCAACAGCACTTCTATCAATAATCACACTTTTACCCGCTCCTACTACTATATTGTCGGTTGTTGTTAATGTTGTTGTTGATATACCCGCACTAGCCGTTATTAACCCTTTTGTCCATAAAGTCCCGTTTGCCCCGTTTAATGACATTAACAATTGTTCGGACGAACTCTCCCATATAAATCCATCAGTGGAAACATTACTTACCCTAAATCTAACAGCAAAGGAAGTAAAATCGTTTCCAGCAACCGCAGACCCTCCCGCTAGACTTCTGGTATTTGCACCTCCTCCATTTGAAGCCATATAAATACCATAACTGGTGTTGCCAGTGTCCCACAAAAATATTCCTCTCGTATTACCTCCATTAGTATTTCCTTGTATAACTATGCTAGAACCTCCTGTCGCTGTTAATAACCCGCTTGCGGTTGCTGTTGTTGTAGTCATACCAGCACTCGCAGTTAATGTAGTTCCCGTTATTGTTCCACCATTTGTTATGTTGTTTGAGTTCATATCCAAAGCACCATAAAACCGCATACCGCCAGCATTGTTAAAACGGACAATGTCAGACGAAGCACTTTTATTATCCAAAAGTTTTGAAATATAAAGTCCCGCCCCTTTTACATCAGATGCTACATTCGTAAATAGGTAGCCTCGTTGGTCTGCGGTTCCACTTGAAGCAGTATTTAGAGTAAATAAGAAATACTGATAATCACCCGTTGTCTGACTGAAAAAGATGTCCCCTCCGTTTTGGTTTAATATCCTCGCCCCATTATATGTTATATTCCCGCCATTAATGATATCCACATTATTGAAATCGGCTTGGCTTAATAAGGTCAGTGCTTTTACATCATTTCTACTTCCATTAAATATCTTAATTCCTGTTATGGTTTGGTCGCCTGTTAGTTTTACATTTTGCCCGTCCAATGTGTCCGCATACCCTTTTGTCGCTTCGTCCGTTGATAATGTGGGAGTTCCAAGGTTGGCTATTTTGCTACTATTACAATCTAGCCCAGAAGCATTTACCCAACCGACGATTGTCCCGTCAATAATGAAACTTATTTTTTTCGCAGAAATTTCAAAGTTGTAATATGTCGCTGTTTTCATATCCAAACTAGCAATTGACCCGATATTGGCTGTTGAGTTAAAAACCACGAATGTTCCTTTTGTGGTCGCATTCGTTGAATTTCCTGTTATTCAAGACCACTGCTATATGTCTTAATTCCTGCTATGGTTTGGTTTCCTGTTAGTTTCACATTTTGCCCGTCTAATGTGTCCGCATACCCTTTTGTCGCTCCGTCCGTTGTCGCTGTTGGTGTGGCTAAGTTTGTTATTTTTCTGTTGTTTAAAGATAGTGTCGTGCCAGTTGCGGTCGCGATTACATTATCACCCGCATATAAATCAACATATGACCCTGTTATTTGTATTGGATAATAGGCTGCGGTTGCTATTTTTTGTGCCACAATCTCTCCTATATTTGTTGCCGTATCAAAGGCAATACCGATACCATCAAAGGCGGTTGGAGCAGTAGCACCCCGCACTTCTATTGTTGAAGTAAATTTTTTGTTCCCTGCTATGGTCTGGTCTCCTGTTAGTTTAACGACTGCGGTATCAAGGGCAGAAACATCAATACCGTCAACAAGATTAACATTTGTTATGCTTTGGCTTTTCATATCAGTCCCCGCACTCGCATTTACCACATTGCTGAATGTTTTGGTTCCTGCTATGGTTTGGTCTCCTGTTAGTTTGACGACTGCGGTATCAATAGCCGAAACATCAATACCGTCAACAAGATTAACATTTGTTATTGAAAATCCACCCATATTTAAACTGCCCGTCATAGCCGTTGTTCCGTCCTTTGCTAGTTTAGTATCAGTGTATGCTTTTGTTGAAGCATCGCCGTCATAGAATGGTGCGGGCAGTCCGCTGATTGCTGTTGTGCTATTAAAATTAAAAACATTACCCGTCAATGTTATTCCGCCCCCTGTTGTTGGAGCAAAAAGTATGGACGAGCCTACAATAGTTAGTGGATAGCCCGTTGCTCCATCTGGTTCCGCTGAATAAATAGAACCCGTATTATTGTTGTAATTGAAGAATAACTTGCCAGTGTTTAATGGATTTGAGTCTTTTACGGCCACATAAGTAGTAAATGTTTTGTTTCCTGTTATGGTTTGGTCTCCTGTTAGTTTAACCACAGCACTATCAAGAGCTGAAACATCAATACCATCAACATTACCAACATTTACTATATTAAAACTTCCCATATTCAAATTTCCAAACATCATAGTGAGGCCATCCAATCTTAGAAAAGGTGAAGCAACATTTCGCCATTGCCCTGTGCTATAAATGAGCAGTTGATTATCGGCGGGGGTGCCTGTTATGACTACATCACTTAAAGCATCTATTGATTTAGTTGCTATCCTTGTGTCAAAATCTGTATTAGCCCTTGCTGTGTTGTAGTATAAGTTAGTTCCTTCGGTTAAGTTGGTTGTGCTCTTTGTTGCTAATTGAGTGTCAAACCTAGCATTAGTATAATATAAATTAGTGCCTTCGGCTAGGTTAGTGGTTGATTTAGTGGTTAGTCGCGCATCAAACCTACCATCAGTATAGTATAGATTAGTGCCTTCTTTTAAGTCAGTCGTTGATTTTAAAGCCAACCTCGCATCAAATCGGCCGTCGGTGTAATAAAGATTTACGGGGTCAGCATCTTCTGGCACCCTATCTGTGTATAAGCCCACTATGTTTGTGTTCGTTAAATCAAGGTTGGCTATATCTAAAGAGTCAACCGCAATTTCAGATAAGCCTAAGAGCGATTTATATTGACTGCCCATTGTATATATTATCTTAATTAAAATATTATATTTAGGAAAATATAGCAACCCATAGCAAGCAAGTACCAACCTATGCCGGGTAAATCTTCGGTAGAAAATCTTAAAATCGCTAATGCGAGGCGAAAGGAAAAGGCTAAGCAAAGAAAGATTGAGAGGGCCAGGGAATTACTAGCGGAGGAAGAGGCGAAGAATGTGAAAGAAATGACCAATGATGAAAAGATGGAACATACGGCCAAGAAACAGTTGGCTAAGGATATGATAGATGGGCGAGACTGCGAGATAAGTGAGGAAAGCAGCTCGGATGAGGAAGTAGAACAAGACTTTGTAGATATCGTTGCCCGACGGGTTGCGGGTATAAAATTAAAGACTAAACAGAAGAAGGCGAAGAAAGTGGTAAAAAAGAAAGTGGAAGAGGAGAGTGAGAGTGAGAGCGAAAGTGAAGAAGAGGAACAGCCCAAGAAAGGTAAAGGTAAGAAGACCGGCCGTGTTAATGTCAATGTTTATGCTGGACAGCCAGAGAAGTCAAAAAAAGAAAGTAATGATGAACTATCGAGGATATTTTTAAAGTTCTAATATATATGAGTGAAATTAAGAACCTACCATTAGATGTTCGCTTACACATTATGGACTACCTATATAATCATCGTATGTATGACTTCACTAGTTGCTATGTGTGTGGATTAACATTGTGTTTAGCGAACCGACAGATTACAGCCATTGATGATAGTTTTGATTGGTTTTATATGTATGAGTTTTGTTCTAATTATTGTTTTGAACTAGAAAAAAAAGAAAGAGCAATATATAGAGATACAACATTAGGTGTTATAAAATATTAGAAAGCGATGGACGACGAATTACAAGAACTGAAAGAACAACAAGCATTAGAACTACATTACCAAAAAAAACAAAGTAAGAAATGGAATACAATATGGGCTGATAAACCGTTAAAGCAAGTGTTCGTAGATTTGGCGGATATGTCTAAGTTAAAAGATAAACCAGGTAATAAAAAATATGCCTTTATGTTGGTTTGGATTGACACTAATAGTAGATTTTTAGAAGTCAAACCGCTGAAAAATAAAACTGCGAATGAAGTATATACTGGTTTAAAATCTATTCCATATATTCCAGAAATCATTACAACAGATAGCGGTGGAGAATACAAAGGAGCAGTTAATAAATATTTTGATGAACATAACATTGAACACAGAACAGTTGAAGTAGGAGACCACAAAGCACTCGCAATAGTTGATAGAGTTATTAGAACTATTAGAAGGTGGTTTGATATACTATTTGAAACAAATGGAAACTTTGACTGGGTCTCATACATTGACGATATGGTCAAAGCTTACAATAATCGTTTTCATCCAACAATCAAAGCTAGACAGATTGACATCATAAATGGGAAACCTACTAATAAACAAAAAATTGAAAGAGATGAAAGTATTAACGAATTTGAACCTGGCGATAAGGTAAGACGGGAAGTTCAACGAAATCTATTTTCAAAAGGCGGACGAACTTGGTCAAAGCAGATATATACGGTTTTGGGTAGAAACGGATTTAAAATTGTGCTATCTAATAAAGAACTAGTCAGCCCCCGTGAGTTATTAAAGACTAAGTTTGAAAAACCAGTTGATGATGAAAAACAAATTCACGAACAACTCCAAGAGATAACGAAGGAGAAAAAGATAAAGCAACAGTTGAAAAAAGAAGACATTCAACCAGAAAACATAATTGAAACCAAACGACACAAAAAGAAAAAGGTAATTTTTGATTTGTAGAAAATGTGTGTCTTGATGTTTGTCTTGTAGTGCTAAAAACTGAAACTAACGACGGAGAAAAAAACAATTACACGATTAGACGATTTTGGTATAATCGTATAGTTGAAGTATTTGCTGATGAATTCTATTACCATTTTGTTTTTTGTTGGGCTCATTTCCTTTTTGCTTTGGTGCGTATCTCTGGCGGCGGGGGGCGTGTCTTGAAAAAGTATCTTGTAGTGGCACCCTATACTACCCGCGGGTAAAATGATAAAATCTCTTTATATGACTGACTTTGTAAAAAATGGCAAACGATAGCAAAATTAAAAATGGAAAGGGGGGTTGGGGCCATAGAAACAACCCCCTTTCCTTCTTGTTTTTTTACAAAACCCTGAGTGTGCATCAGAGGTGGTGAGGAAAGATTGGGGAGGATGGATGAGCACCCTGAAGATGAATAAGAAGCAGCATGCATAGTCTTTTGAGGAATGGTGGGAGGAGTTGGAAGAAAAATCGTTGGAAATAGACAGAAACCAAGAAAGAGAAAAGATGAAGAAAGAAAAAGCACACGCAGGAAAAGATACCAACAAAAGAGAAGAAGGGCAGAGAGGCGTTTGTTTTTGGTTTCAAAAAGAGAGTGGATGCAAGTGGGGGGATGAGTGTCGTTTTGCTCATACAGAGGAGTCAGTCCCTTTGCGTAGTGTGCCTGGGCTGTGCTACATATTTGAACAGTCAGGCAGCTGTGATAGATCTAACTGTAGGTTTAAACACATCACCACTAACAAGAAAGGGGGAGGGAAAGGAACAGGAACGAGAAAGAAGACTTTGAAGAAAGGAGACATGAAATGTTTCAATTGTAACATGGAGCGGCATGTGTTCTCAGCATGTGAGAAGGAGTGTAGAATGTGTGTGGGTAAGCATAGACTACATGAAGTGAAGAGATGAAGAAGGCGAGAGAAGAACCAGGTGAGAAGGAAGAACAGAGAAAGAAGGAAAAGAAAGAAAAAGGGGAACATGAAAAGTTAGGTAGGGGGAGTGACTCAGACATCTCCGACGTAGGCACAGATGAAGTAGAGTTGATGGGGCCAAACGCCCTAAGAAAGGAGACGAGATTTTTACGAGAGAGAGAGAGAGCAGGCATGGCCAAGGAGAAGGCACACATAGGCAAAGTAAAGATATAGTGAAGGTAGCGAAGAGAGAGAAGCTTATCATCAATGTGAGGGGCGAGTATCAGGTGAGCAGCGATGTTTTGTATTACTACTACTGCTGTCAGAGCTACTACTATCACATGCATTCAATCTCTGTTTTTTTCATTTTCTTTTCTTTTCGTGTTTTGCTTTTACTAATCTACTTTTATTTTCTAGCCTTCAGTTTCTTTCACTATTTGACCTACATGTTTTAGTTATCTATTTTTGTGTTTACACATCATCAGTCCCCATCACCCTTTGCAAACACAGTTGATTAGATAGTTTAGTTTAGCTTATTTTTCATTTATTCATGTGTTTCGGCCACATCTACTTTAATGCTAACTAACATCGCATATATGATGGTAAATATTTGTAGCTCATTCAGAAATTATCGGAGCCTTCTAACTTTCAACAACTATATGCACAAACTTCAACTCTATAAAACTAACTTTGTGTCACCGTCCGCGCACCAAACTTAACTTCTGATGCGGGGGCCGCCGTAAAAAGTCACACGTCGTTGCGCCACCCACCGCGCGCTCCCCCGCTCCCTTGCTTCCTTGAAGCTCTTAACCCACTGGTTCCCCGTAGCACACTTGCAGCCGCTTGAGTCCGCCGCCAGGATCATAGAATCACATGTGCGCCGCGCGCCACACTCATCTTTGCTCCGAGTCCGAGTCGCTGTCGATGGCGCTGTCAGTCCCATTGTCTTCCCTCGGGTAGTCATTCCCTTTTTCTGCGTGTTACTCTTTGAAGTGGCTTGACTTGTTGGTTGCGATCAGTGCCTTTCCTTTCTTCTTTTTGCTTCTGCGCTTTAAGCACTTCGCCTTCTTTTTCTTTGTCTTCTCAACTTAAGGTTTATGCGTGCTAAGATTGCTTTGCTCCCCCATCACTGTGGCTTCCTTCTCTCTCTCTCTCTCTCTCTCTCTCTCTCTCTCTCTCTCTCTCTCTCTCTCTCTCTCTCTCTCTCTCTTTCCTGATCTGTATGCAGCCCGCAAAATAGCACTCTCAACAGACCATAAGCTGCCTCTCGCAACAACACATTCTCACTCTCCATGTCATGAGTGCATACACGTAGTAATATAAATGGGAGTAACAGTAGTGGCGGTATGATATATGTCATATATGTAAGAGGAAGTGTTACCAGGCTATAAAAAGTAGTGCAGGGTATTAGCAAAGGAAGATGAACTTGAAGAAGGAGGAGGAGGAGAAGGAGAAGATTGAGAATAAGAATACGCAGAAGAAGAAGGATAAGAATAGCGGGCAGGAGAAGAGTAGGCAGGAGGGACCGCAGAGAATATTAATGAAATGGAAGAGGTGACGGTAGCAACTCGGAGATACAAAAAGGGAAAACAATAATGTTTTTTTTATGCCGCGGCAGGAGAGATTATGGTTTCTTTTTTTTTTTTTTCACTAACGATTTTTAATGATTGAAGAACCATTCGATATTAATACTGAAGTGAATAGCTTCTGTCATGCCTTAACTGAAATTAAGCATCAAGGCAGCCACAGTTTTCCAAGGTGATATACCACTTGCGGATATCTCCTTTGACTTGGAAGTCAATAGAACCCGCACCGCCAATGGTGACTTCATAGCTCTCTTTATCCCCGTCCTTGTAGGTATTATCTAAGCACAAGAACAAGGACATCCAGCATGCATAGTTACAGTAATAATATTGTTTTGTTTTGCTTTTGATAATTTTGATGCGCGGCCCGTCGATGTCTAGCAATAGTAGGTTTCAATATCGCCGAGTAAAGATTTTCGATTAAGTCATACATTAGAAATAATATTAGAGGGGGGGGGGGGACAAGCAACAACAACAACAACAACAATAACAATAATAACAACAACAACAGCAGCAGCAGCAGCAGCTAGCAGCAGCAGCAGCAACAACAACAACAACAACAACATCATCATTAACATCAACAACAACGACAACGACAACGACAACGACAACGACTACGACGACGACGACGGCTAGGCTCGAGTCGAATCATGTACCTCCTCCTGATTTGCCTACAGTGTTCGTTCCAAACAGCATCTCCCCACAATCCTCAGTTGCTGCGATTCTGAACGTAAGCGTGCGTTGATCAACAAATTGGTCGGCCGAGCCGTGTTGCCTAGGCACATCAACAAACCATTCTACATGCACCCAGGGATAATGCATCCCAGTCTGGCGCTAGGATCTAAAATAACTAAAGCAGCTTGCAATGAAAACGGTTTTCAAGGAAACTTTGCAAAAATGGCCCTAGTTGGACAATGTTTAGAACATTTGAGGATATTTGCTTACTTGAATTTGTTAGTTGTTGCGTAGTATTCCCCTGCAAAGTCGCTGTCATCGTTTAAGGGAATGACGCTGTGAGTTAAAACGTTGTCGCCCTGTCCAGCTAGGGTCTTGAATACTCTGTCAGTAATGTTGTATTGCAAGGTGAAAGAGCAGCCGTCCTTGCCGCCCTTGCCGTCCTTGCCGCCCATGCCGTCCATGCCGTCCTTGCCGTCCTTCATTCCTCCTTTTCCCAACATGGTACGTAACGGGCCCTGAAAAAAATCCACCACCACCACAACACACACACATTCCCTCTCTCTCTCTCTCTCAATAATTTCTATATAGTGAAAAATCAGTACTTTATGTGTGTCAGTGTGTGTGAGTTAGCGAGAGAGAGAGAGAGAGAGAGAGAGAGAGGAGGGGGGGAGTGTGTGTGTGTGTGTGTGCGCACGACATTACACATAGATGGTCGTCTTTTAGCTTCTTGCTATGTTATCGACTTTATCCACATTTCCATCATACCGCTTACTTTTCTGTTTTTCTTCGTTCTTAAAAAAATTTTCCCTCCTTTTTATACTTTTTTTTTTTTTTTTTTGTGTTGCATCTACGTATGGAAGTGTAAGCACATACAAACGAAAAAGTACATTGATATAAAATAATAGAATATAAAAATATATACATATATATAATTCACAGCATCATCATAGACATAGAGAGAGAGAGAGAGAGAGAGAAAACCTTGGCAACGGATTGAGAAACGGACCCAATTCCATCGATATCGTTCCTGTGCAACATGCAGTGAAACATTGAACTATGAATGCTTTCATTAAACAATATGCAACAAAAATAAACAGCCTAACTAAATGAACACACCCACGCACGCAC
>WBZZ01001919.1:137500-160000 GCA_019918135.1 Paulinella micropora
GGAGTCCTTACCTACTTCGCACTCGGTAGGTTCGTTCTACCCTACATACACACAGAACTTCCTCAGCTGAAAAGGGAAACTAAGGAGTCCCAACCTGGGATTGGACACCCTACAGTGGGGTCCAAACGATAAACAAGGCTTGAACAACCAGCTCCCTAATCCTTTTCACCTTCCTTTTGGGAGAAGGGGCCATCACTTCTGACTATTTCAGAAGTATCGTTTCCTCCCTACCTGTCAGTTACGGAGTCGTGCTTGTAATTATAGGGTGCCCCAGTTCCAATACAGTTGGCAAGTGTTTCGCAAGGCGTGAGGTTCCCCTACCAAAGGGGGGGGGGGGTGGGGGGTGAATAATCTCAAACCTATCTACACGCATCCTATCACTTGCTTACATACACGAGAAAAAAAAAAAAAAAAAAAAAAAAAAAAACAATAATAACAACAACAACTGTCTCTATACAGACAACGAACGAACCAACACCTACCAACCAAGCCACACGCTGCTTAAAAACCAAGACGGCCAACAGCTGACGTCTTGCACAAAAACAAGCTGCTGACACTCCAAACAAGACGTCTGCCAGAAGACGCCTTGTCCCCCACACTGACACTTTGCCACCAGTTCGTACACGGCGTATCCCCAAAAGGAAACGACCCCAAGTGAACGAACCGTAATGGCTGGTATGTGGGACTCGCCCACACAAGAGGCTGATCGATCAGCTATGGACAATCAAGGTCAAGCTGACGACACGAACACTGGGGCTGGTCCCTTCCAGACACCCGTGCCGAATCGTGCCGACATATTCGGTCGTGATGCCAAAAATGCTGCACCCATCCCACAGTCCCCATGGAGAGACGCTGGGGGCGCATTGATCTTGACCCGAACCACAATCCCTGTCATCCCTGTCCCTCAGGCTAGTTTGGACATGACGGGACCCACGGGATGGCCAGCATCCCCAACTGACCCTGCGAACCAATACCATTTCCCTCTCGCAGCCCCTCATATCCATAACAATATGTATGGGGACATCAACCATTGGACCAGAGCAACCATGGTGGTGGAGGGAAAAGACAGGGTGCTCAGCCTGATGTCCACTAACCCACGGTTCATAGAACCAAAATCGATAGTGACCTTGTCACGCTATGGGAGGACTTATGTATGTGTCGAGACAGGCTTCTCGATGAGGCTTGGCAAACATACCACCAACAAGTCCCTCGTTTAAGGCAAACACTCAGTTGCAGCAAACACGCTAGTGAACAAACAGCCATCATCACCGCCGTAACTGCACCTGATGCCAAGGGCGTGGACACCCTATATTGGCCCGATGCCAACTTCCTAAACCGTATACAGGCCAACCTCACGACAAGGGCCGTGGTCACCCTCAAGGGACTCGAGAACGTCACTGTGATGTGGAAACGTGTTTTGATGGAACAAAAACACTGGCGGGATGCCATAATCCCACAGACCTCCCCAGCCTATGACGACCTCGTGCATTTCCTTGACGCGATGGAAACCCTGACTGACCCTTTTGCAAAGGTACCATTGTTCCTAACATGGCTTAAGATCCGAATCACTCCCGCGACACTCCTTGACCTATCCGACGAGGAGACCACAGTCCAAGTGGCCCCTCATCCGGCGGCCATCCTCTATGTGACCAACTACCTCACTGTGGTCGACCTCATCCTCCAAGCAATTTCCGACTGCCTACGGATCCAAATAGCCGTGCATGCAGTGGGTGACGATCGAACGGCCTCCACACCGGGGGGTAGCTCGATAATCACTTTTCGTCGGGTATCAAGTCGACGGAATATTGTGGATGAAAACATAGACAGAGATTCACCCCTCGAACGCCATCGCCAACCTAAGACAAAGACTGAAGACGCCAGTCATAAACGGGTGGACGCGGCGTTGCGAGCCGTTCGTGACCATGTCAACTTTGACTTGGTGGCACACACGCAAAGTGCGAGACTCCCGTATCGAGAGGGCCTTAAGCTCCTAATGGCTTATGCTGCCTTGGATCGGATCGTGGCCAGTCACGCACTTACGGTCGCCGATGTGAAGCAACTGCTAAACAGTCTTGTGGGTGGGTGGCCATCTCAGACGCTACTCACCACGGACTGGCCTACTTGGCAGATGACTGGCGAGGCCGGTGTGGGGCAGGGGAAACTCACACTCGACCAGCTCCCACATTACATGCTCCGCCAGTTCATATCCGCGGCAGACTGGGGCTACATCATGCTCCCCCATATTGCTGTCGACCTCGTCCAGGACGCCGCCAGGCGGATGTGGGAAGACGATGTGGCAATCTCGTCCATCATCGATCTCCCACAGAAACTGTTAACCAACTTAGTGAAGACCGATTTCGCTTCGTTGTTGTTGGCAGTCCTGAGCGGGATAGTGAAAGCCGAGCCGCAACAAGGGCGGACGGATGGCGAGACGTTTGTCCGGAATGTCCTAACCAAAGCCCAGGACTTGGATAACACGAACTTCAAAATCGTGCGGTTTCGAACAGACCGTATGTGCGAAGTATCCCACTGGACAAGTAGTATCTTTGCCACCGATGTCTTTACCTCGGACAAGATCGAAAGAGCCAAGCGGGCCGATGTCCTGCTTAGAGCGATGACGATCACGGGTAGCACGCTTGAGGACCACCAGGCCAAACCGGGTCTAGTGTTTGACGTGTGGACTTTCGTGACCGGCAGCAGCTGGTCCAACCGCCATCAATCGTGGTCTAGCTCGTCCAGGAGCCCCTATAGCTCCTCGAGCTCCTCTAGCTCGTCGTACACCCCTCCACCGCCCTCACTCCCATTTGGGGGGGCGACCAACTCGGCCACCCTGGCTACCGGCACGTTCAACTCGATGCCTCCGGCTGGCGGGACGGCACTCCCATATCTGCCTCCCCCACCGCCCATGCCTCCTCCACCGCCTATGCCCTACCAGTATTACCCTTCCTCTGGGTTCGCATCTCCGCCACCGTTGTCACCGCCCCCGGTTCCGTACCCTCCTACCCGGGGCGGGCCCACATTCGAGGGTAAGTCGGGTAAGAGAAAACTCGGTGACAACAGCGTGGTCAAACCGCTATCTCACCTCCCACCGATCCCGGGCCCATACAATTGCTCGTTTGGCCTTTTTAATGAGACCATTGCGGGACCGTGGCACAAAAGCCCAGGTGCGGAGTGCTGTGATTATATGATGCATGCGGTCATCTTCAACCCGCTTGATGACAACCGACTGTGGCTCGCCCCGTGCCAATGGTCGAATTCGTGTCAATACCAACACCCACGCCAGGGTCAAGAACGGGTGGAACCAATAAAATGGTATATCCACTCGGGTGGAAAGGTACCGAAGCCAGGGCAGGAAGTACGACGAAGCGGCATGCTATATGCCCGGGAAGGAACACCTGATCGGTACCTTACATACACATACACACCCTCTCAGACCACAGATGCCGCTATGCTCCATGCAGGCGTCAAAAAGGCGAAGACGGGAAACAAGAAACCCAAGAACAAATAACCGTGGGCCGCCCAATGCGTCCACACCCGAGTCAACGACACGTGGTGCCTCGCCCTCGGGAGCGTTCTCCTTGCTCCTGAGTGGGACAGATATGCCATGTGCTGGCCGGCAAACTAAGGCGCCCGCCATGGGGACAGCCGCAGAGCAGCCTACCGTGGCTCCGACTCTTCTCTTCACGGTCCCGGCCCAATTGCCGACCGAAACTCTGTATAGTCCCATAGAGTCTACGACCTCACCGATAGAGGATAGCGTTGAGACGAGGGATAAGGATATAGTGATGGGTAGCGACGACAACCGTCGGCAGCGTGTACCGAACGAGCCGGACATGGTCGCTGACCTTACCATAGAGGTCGGTTTACCCAATCCCTTACCCAAAGACACCGTCGCAAAGGCGACGCCGGCTGTAGATCCTGACACGATCACATCAAGTATATGTGATGGGAGGGCACCCAATATGCCCTCGCACCCTCGCGTAAGACGCGCGAGACCTATCAGTGTCCGGCAGGTAGAAAAACCCGCTCCTTTTGTGAACAAGGTAAAGAAAATATATGCAGGGGCACGCTCATATGACATATACTCAGGGCCGACCCTATTAGATCGGCGCACCAGTCTGACAAGGGGTACGGTCATTAGATCCGATGTCAATCATCCACGCATACCACGCCCCGACGACAAGGCTGTCCCATCACTGCCGGTCGGATACACCCCCTCACCTTTCCAAGTGGCAACCACTATGGTCCTACCCGCCACAAGGGGTGACAAAGCCATCGCCCCGGCAGTCATCCGCCAAATGGGTCTCACTCCATTGCACGACTCTGACCGACTCGGAGTGACGGCGCGATCACAAGCGCGACAGTTCGCCGAGACAGAGTTAAGACAGGCATTGACAACCCGAGCCGAACCGGTAGACCTCCCACCGGCGGAGGCACGGGACATGAGCTACACCAGAGTATACTGGAAAGAGCTCAAGGGCTATCTAGATACCGAAAATGATAGCATGGCCCAAATCACATTCGCGGGCAAAATTCTTTACCAAACTCGACCTAAAGAACGGTTTCTGGAATATACCGCTCGAGGCGGAAAGCCGTCCGTTGACTGCCGTCGCTGTCGGGGGGAGACTGTACCAATGGACAGTCCTCCCGACGGGACTGAAGACGGCTCCTGCAATATTTCAGGACTGTTTGAACCAGGCTCTATCGGACCCGAAATATGGGGACGCCCAATTCATAGAGACCTATGGCCATACAAACCTATACAGCTTCTGTTATATCGACGACATTGTCATTTACTCCAATACGGAGGCGGAACACCTGGCTCATGTGTCAGATGTGTTGCGCCGCTTGGAGGCCTTCGGCCTGAAGCTGAACCTAGAGAAGTGCTCGTTCGCAAATGATCACATCGACTATCTAGGATACAGGGTACAGGGGGGCGAGATAGTGCTAACGCCGGAGAAGCGGGACGCCATTCGTTCCCTCCCGCGCCCTAACACACGCACAGCGCTACACTCTTTCCTCTGTATGGCACAAGTCTATTCCGAATTTATTCCCAACTTCCAAGACTTCGTCAAACCTCTGCGGGATTTCTGCCTTAAAGGTGACCCGTATGGAGAGTGGCCACCCGCGGCCGAAGAGACGTATAACAAGTTGAAGGAAGCTTTAACAAGAGACCCTCTTACGGAGGGCGGGTCAGTCCTTATTCTGCCCGATTTCGAAAAGCGCTTTATACTCGCTACTGACGCATCCAAATATGCAGTCGGGGCGGTATTACAGCAATACGAGTCCGCTCACAAGCAACTCCGGCCAATTATGTTCGTCAGCAAAAGGCTGACCCCTGAGCAGGTGAACTACTGCACACGGCAACGCGAAGCGTTGGCGATAGTGTGGGCGTTCAGCCGGCTGCGAGAGTACTTGTGGGGCGCACCGAACATACTAGTCCAAACCGACCATGCCAACCTGAGGTGGCTCATGGATAAGGAACATACGGGCCGACTAGCAAGATGGCAGTCGGAATTAGCTTTGTATGATTTCACCATTGAGTACATCAAAGGCAAGGAAAACACGGTCCCGGACAGCCTTTCCCGAATATGCCGAGAGTCAAAGGCTCCATCGGGGACGGACTTGACCGGTTCGCCATGCACACACCAACGGCATGCCTTGTCGGGTGGACTGGCAACAATGCCTGTTTGGCCAGCGAACACACGCCGTGGTTCACAGACACACTGTCTACGGGCATGGCATATATAGCCACCAGCACCATCAGCTGGCAACCGGGATATATGACGGATACCCAAGAGCAGCTGCTGGAAAACCTCGAGTCTATCCGCCGCGTATGCTGTGCTAAGCACGATGCGGAAGATTGGCGGGATCTCCTTGAGGAGATTGATACGCAGTTAGACATCCTCAGCGAAGGGGATATACGGGAGGGCCAGACCCACGAACATGAACACTCCATGAACGCGTTCTTTTCCAATAAGAATCAGTCGTTCTGGGTGCCGAAGAATGTTCACCCGTCTAGGTCTGCTGCCATCGCAGCCGCGACCCAAACACAACATACCCAGGATCACATCGGCCTGGTCACCAGCGCCCTACAGCTGGATGACATGGATATGACCTTGGCCAGCCCTGCGGTTTTTAGTCAGTTAGCCAGGGATTCGAAGGAATGGGGTCCCTTTATATCTCACGCCATGGATGCCCAAAAGCATCCCGAGACAAGGGAAATCCACCTCCAGAAAAAGACCCTGGCATGGCACGATGACCTCCTATGGTACAAAGGGGTCCGGAGGCAAGTGGGAAAAGACGCCGTCCAAATGGACGCTGTGGGTCCCTCCACCGCTTCGAATGGCGATCTTGACCGCTACCCATCGCTCCGCCTTAAACTCCCACCTAGGAAGGGACAAAATGTCGTGGTTCATTTCACGAAAATTTTGGTGGCATGGCATGCAAAAGGCCAAATCCGAAACAGTGGATACGTGTGAACACTGCAAGCAAATCAAATCTCCGCACCCAAACTCTCAGAGGGGCCTGTACGGCGAATACAAGCTTACAGAAGACCTCTTTGAGACGTTGCACATAGACTTCGTGGGCCCACTACCACGAGCAGAACAGCATAACTACCGGTACATCCTGACCGCCATCGACGCTTTTCGAACTACGTGTTCGAGGCTCCGGTCAAGGAGAAGGACGCAACATCGACATGCGAGGCCTTGATCGATCACGTCTTCCGGTACACGGGAGTACCCAAGAACGTATACAGCGATAGGGGCTCAGAGTTCACCAATGAGCTCTCAGCACAGCTGTCTGCGGCGTGGGGGTTCAAATGAAAGTATGTCACTGCATACTCGCCAGAGAGCAACGGCAAGATAGAAAGGGTCCATAAGCCACTCAAAGCCGCCCTCCAACAATACTGCCGTGATAACCAACACATCTGGCATAAGGCACTTCAGTCCTTTGTGTTCTCCATGAACAACACGGGCTCGAAGGCGTTGGGTGGGAAGACCACTGGCGCCTCCCCAAATTTGCTCGTGTACGGCCGGGTCATTTACGTATTCCGGAAGATATGGTGCTCCCGCACCGCCCGGTGGTGCTCCCGCACCGCCCGGAAGGCGGATTCCTAGAAGCTCTTTGCATGTCGCCTAAGGGTGATGGCGGAAGCTCGACATTATGTGGCCAAGGCCCGAGAGGCTGAAGAGGCCAGCCGCCAAAACCAGAACACACCATCCAAGGTCAAGTATGAATCGGGAGAATACCATGCGGGGGACCTAGTATTCCTGTACGTCCCGCAGGTCCCCAACTTAGTCAGTGTGAAGCTCTTCCCTTTGTGGCAGGGACCCTACACCGTATTGGAACAAGTAGGAGCTCTGACCTACCGCATACAGGGTAAAGGCAAGACACTAGTGGTCCATGACCGACGCTTAATGCGCTTTAACCCCATGCTCGACCGAAACGAGACAATGGCGGACGCTATCCAAAAGCTGAACGTAAGCTTGCGTGCCCCGCCTAAGCGCCGTGACAAGACGGCCGAGGCGAAGGCTATTCCCAATCAGCCGATCCCGGTCGCGGAGAATAACGCAGCATCAGCGCCCAGCCAAGAGGGTATGGACGTCGGCCGAGATGACGGACCCTCCCCGGCGGTCATAGCTCCGCGGCCGGATATCCATCCGCAGACCCGAACAGGAGGAAAAAGCGGACATCGCCCCTCAGCGCCCACCGGGTGAGTCCAAGCTGAAGAAAGGCGAAGACGTTAAGGCCATCCATTGGCACGTGGGTAGGGTATATATCCTCCGTCCACCGACGGCCCACGTAGGCGACGATTGCCTAAACGACTTCTCCCTGATGAAGGTCAAGGAATGGGAACCGAAGGTCCGCGCCACCAGGGCAAACAAAGCGACCTCGGCCGAACCGCCCATCCTACAGTTTTATCGGTCACACCAAGACCTTGACGATCCTGAATCCCGAGTCTTCTACCCGGTGTATCGGGACGGGAAAAACGTCGAGACGTTTTGGAAGGGCATCGCCGATAAATCGCCCGGATACAAGCCCTGGCAGATCCAAGTATGGCCGCGTATGGTGCTAGATTACCCATTCGACCTCCAACATGGCCGAATCCCAATACGGGTATGGGACGAGATAGCCGCCGAAGGCATCTCTACCGGTCTTATAGGGGCACCAGCACCGGGGAAATACAAACCCGGCCGATTAGGCCAATCTGCCAAATCCAAACGAGCTCGAAAGTAGTCCAGGTGATGATCGATGAAACACATAGCCAAACACGGGTAGTATAGGGGTACCGGGCCCAACCGCACCAAGCAGAAACCTAGCCACTGCCATACTAGGGACACACCCGAAGATACCTCTGTCTTGTTTAAAATACTACTAAGTCCGCTCTTCCACGGGAAAGAGGGGATTGGACCTAACATGGTGTAACAAACGGGAAAAATGACCCTGCCCCGCCCTCCGTGGGGTGCGACGGCCCTGAAGGTATCTTGACGGGTCGGTAGTTGGTGTTACCACCATGGATCGGAATAATTTCTGGCTAGCTCAACCTGGCCATGGCACATCACACTAGCCTCCTCCCGAGTTGCTATCCCGCCTGCCGCGGCTCTGGCATGTGTAGGGTGATAAATTATTCCCCACAGAATGTTACGTCGTTTATGCCACGCCCTCCCTATCTTGTTGTTTGGGTGGAAGGTTGAAAAACACCAAGAGCCATAAGCATATATACTTCATTCATGCACTTAAGTGTCCCTATTCCTAGACAGCCCGATTCATATATTATCCCGAGGCAATCAGTACGGACAGGCGAAGGGATCCAAGGGCTCATGTCGCACCCAAATCCCCCTGTTGACATGTATATAAGTAAGCAAGTGTGCAAAGACGACAAACATCCCATAATTCACAGCAAACACACTTGCCTTGCTCATAATTTTGGCTCACAGACATATTGACAATCAAGTCCTTATGCCACCCATAGGCATGCAAACAGCGCTGGAGCAGTACCTAACGTTCCTATTAGCGTGCGTGACGTCGGTGTGCGTTATCGCGGTGGTACACTTGCTAATGCAAGTCATCGCGGTCGACAAGGGGAAAGCATCGGACCAGAGGCAAGAAGGCCAGCCGATAGCAGGGGCGCCGCCGGAGGCCAAACAACCGTCTGGGTCCGACTTACCTATATCAGAGAGCCCCAGTTCGCCTCCCCACCACACAAACGACACAAAACAGCACACTCGGATTCCAAGGGGGCCGGAACCATTCCGGAGGGACCCGAAACGAGCCCCACTTCACCTAGAACTCCACTCAGCACTCTTTCCGATCACTCGAACACCGAGCCTACCCACATGAGCCCGGAGGGAGCCGCAACGCCGGCTAGTGTTGCGCGCACACCTTCCTCACCTCCGACGGATGAGGATGTCGACCCAGAGGGTATCCTTCAACAACCATGGGTTGACCCGGAACCATGGCGCGTACCGGACGAGTTCGATCAATCCGACACCGATTACGAGTCGGGTGAGGACAGTGATGCTGAAGTCATGGCGCGCAACCGAGCTAAGCGACGCTTAAATGCTCTCCGTGAATATTGGCGGCGGTTCGGGTGCAAGGATAAAACCGAGCCCGACAAATACAGCGACGAATTAAACCCAGTCGAGGAGGAAAAACCCGTCCCCGCGCCTTTCAACATGGTTTATCAACACCATCGCTGCCCACCACCTGAACAACCCCGACACTGGGGCAGGAAAGAGGAATTTGTGGCATACTTCCACAAAAAGGATGATATCCCGTACGTATACGGCCCGATCGACCGACCGGTAGTGTGTCATGGGGATAGACCGGTAGCCCAGAAAATCTACCGTCTCATCCGATGGGAATCCAAATCAGAGAAACCCAAACCTCCCCCTTCCAGCCCGCCCCAGAGGTTCAACTATGCACGCGTCAACCGATTATTGATGCCGTATCGTATCCCGATGCAAACCATGTTGCGGGGAATGGATCCCCACCTCTTCCAAGGGAACAAGGCGAGCGAGGAGTGCGAAAAGCCCGTCCGATACGCCTTTGACCCAGCGTCACGCCAAATGCACCGCATATACCCTCCGTACCCGGATATCACGGACGCAGAGCGCCGCCTACGGCTTGAATGCCCAGCGCTCAAACATACAACCAATCCGCGTTCTAATCCGTTCAAACCAACGGCGGAGCCATATCGGCATATGCTCGTTGGCAACCAGGTCAACTGGGTACCGGATCCTCACTATTTTGAGGACGAACCGGCCCACGGGGTCGTCCATGAGGAAAGCATACCATCGCCACTTCCACCAATGCAAGATGAGCGGGGGGTATACTCTCACACCCCATCCTACCACTACGCGGCACATAACGAGAACCGTCTCCGAGTGACCTGCGGTGGTGTGCGTTCAGTGCCCTCCAACGGCAGCTATAACTGCGGACACAAGTGGATCCTTGACCCCAACCTATACATGTCGCCAGAGCGATGGGGACCACATATGTGTCTGGAGCACAAATTTCTTGAGAGGGAACGACCATGGCAGTACCCAGTTACTAGATCGTGGGAAGTTCCTCAGGGCCCCGCCAACCTGGCCCGAAAATCCACTCCCACACGTGGTACCCTACACACCCATCCCGGGGGATCCTACATCACTGACCATGGAGCAGTGGGCGTTGACTCGGACCATCACAGGCTGGGCTAGCTTGTCCGATCAACAAAGGGCGTATGTGCCCAATAGCCGTCCACTACCCCCTGCCTATCAGATAGCGGCGTCATATATATTTCACCCTCGCCCCCCTACCATAGGCGGAGCTACTATCGCCCCCAGCCACCTACAATCCCCGACCGATTTCAGGGAGTGGCAAGGCTACGACAAAGACATTACCTCCGTTTTCAACAAGAACACATGGCGGTATGGCTCATAGCCATTCGCTATCGCCTGTTCCGAAACGGCCATGGATACCTACTCAATATCTTGCTTGACCGCGAAAATGCCCGCCCAACCGACCCTCAACGCCTCCAATCCTGGGCGGAGAGCTGGGCTCGAAACTTCCGTTATCACGCTCGTCCAGAGTGGGACAGCGCGGTGCAAGACGAAGAGTTCAGATGGCACAAAGCTACAAAGCCATTGGACTATATATACCACTCTCGACACTGTTACCCACGGTGGCAGCAAGTGTACGAATATAAACTCGGGGACATAATGCAAAGGCTATGCCCTGAGTACGACCAACCACGGTCGTCGATCCGACCGTTCGAACTATCTGATGACGAACGGCAAACGATCCGCATCCAACTCGATCACGAGCGCGACGATCCACCTTTTGACCAACCAGAGGGGCGGTACCGCTCATCCTCCCAGTCCAGCACAGAGGACGATTTCATCCGATACATGGAGGAAGACGAGAGAGATGTGTTTTGAGACCCTCCAATAGGGGTTGTATACCTTCCTAGACACTTCCAAAAATAACTTCAAGCTGGCTCTACACAATTGTATATAATATATCTATACAAAAAGTCCACCGAGGACACCAAAAACGAAACAAACATCTAGACTGGCAAAGCGCCCGTTCATTCCAACAAATGGACGACCTACGGGCAAGTTTGTTATCCATAAATAGCTAACAAATTTGTTCATAGGTGGACTACTATTCGGGCCCGATTGCCTCCTGTCTAATAAGGGGATCCGTAGCGCGCTGTGAGGGTATATGTCCGCAATCTGTCCGCTAAAGGCTAGATTGTGATTATATACTTTTCTCCACCCCAGCAGGATCCGGGACGCAACTTTGAGAATACATTCATCCCAGCCTACCGCCAATAGGTCAGCTTGGGTGAAGGTATTTTTACGTCCTGACCCCGATTAGCCTCCGCCCCATCCAGGAAGCCCATGGAGCGACCGACACGCCATGTCTACGAGTACCTACATCCCAGCAACAAGTACCATGTCTACGAGTACCTACATCCGTCCCACCCGGGGAACCAAGGGAGCGTCACTAGAGGTGAGTTAGCCGATCTTGCCAAACGACGATGAGATGGTCCAACTCGAATCCCGTCCGACCAAGGACATCCAAGGAGAGTTGCTGGGGGTGTGAGGCAAGGTTGCGTCGAAAAGGATGCGACTTTACTTCAGACCCCAGGACGTACTTATCGTATATCCGACCAGAGCCAAGAAGTTAATCCTCACATTCAGGTGGCAGTAATCAAGGGGGGGGGAGTGTAGAGCGAAATTCAAAATTCAAATTTGATAATTAAATTCGAAATCAAATTCGAATTTCGCATATGTTCCGAAATCCAAATCATTCGGAGTAACGCCTACAGTTACATTTCCTTCCTTCAATCGCCTATCTGATTCCCAGAAGAAAGAGAAGCCATCAACCTCGAGCCAAATCTCGACAGCCCACATATTCCTACCGCTCACATTTACCTCTCTACTCCTAATCAATAGGGGTTATTGTTATAAACCGGGGAGGGGGGATTGTAGGCGTAGATACGTAAATATTTGCTACTTTATTAATACCCCGTGTCGGTCCAGACACAATAAGAGATTGTTCCTTAGAATTAATAACACTCTTAACCGGATGATGATAATATTACTAAAAAGGTCCATTACCCTTTTTAGGTCAGAATATATTATCGTTAGACCGGACAACGGAAACTGGCTTGTGTTTGCCTTGGTTGTTTTTGGGCTTCGCTCGTTGTAATGTACTATTAATACCCGTTACTCCACCTAGTCAATTTACCGGTAATTTGGATAGTCTTAGTCATAGGCAAGTTCATAGGCCGGACAGTTATTAATACCTTTATTACTGACAAGGACACTTTCTAGAGTATTCGCGAATCATAGTCTGGAATGCTTAGAATCAAATGAGTATTACCATTCTGTTAAGGTCACCACATTTTGTGTGACCCAAAGTCATTAAAAGTCTTTTCTTCGGTTATTCTTTACCCTTAGCGGGGTAGCTTCCCTAAACTCTGCGTTTGAGTGATAGATTACTTTGGTTATGAGCCTTGTCAAGGAGGCAAGCGTGCCAAAGCACGTATTGAGTCAAGTGCCCATATTCGAGGGCAACGACCAAAGCTTTTGGCCTTGGTCAAGCAAGTTTCAGAAGCACATGCAGGGGATATCTGTCCACGTGGCAGAGATGGTATCTGTGGCATTAGCCGACCCAGCTAAAGCCAAAAGGGATTTTCCTTACGACGAAGCAAGGGCTAAGACGGCAGAAGACTTAGAAGAGCCCGACACGCCCATAAGTGATAGTGAGGAAGATGAAGAGTCAGACACCTCTCAGAGAGGAAGACAGAGACCCCAGACAAAGAAAGAAGATATCAAACAGCCAGAAGGTTGGGATAAAATGACAGCAGAACAAAAGAGAGAGTGGAAAGAGAAAGAAGCAAGGAAAAAGAAAACACAAAGTATGAAACAACACACAAGAAGAAAGACAGCTATCCGCAAAGAGAAGAAATATTATGAAAGAATGAAAACTTTGCAGTTATGTCTTTCTGTGGCTTTTTCCAAAGACAATGTATCTAATTTCCTGCGAACACAGAAGACGAAAGGACCAATTGAAGAGTTGATAGTAGTAAGAGATCAATGGGGAGGCGTTTCCGGAGCAGGTAGGTACATGTTAGAGGAAGAGTTTGAGAGAACGAGACCAAGGGCAGGTCAGAGGTATGTAGACTGGCTAAATGAATTTCTCGCAAAGAAAATCCAGCTTGAAAGTTTACGTGGGGCGCCATTTTCCGATGAGGAAGCAAAGAGAAAGCTATTTAAGAAATTGCGCTACCATCCAGCTTTCGGGGATAAATTTCAGGTGGACCACTATGATCTCCCGGCCAGACTAAGACCAAATTTCTCGGAACTATGCGAAGCATCTAGGGAAAGATGGTTAATGTGGGAAGAAAAAGAAAGACGTAACAATTTCCGTGAGAGAAAAACTCAAATTCGCAAAGACAACAACAAGAAACCTCGGGATGGCAAGCAGCGGCAAGAGACCAATCTCCTGATGGATAATAAAGGGAAAAGGGGAGACAATAAATCGGGACCAAAGACAGCTCCAAACTGGACGCTCAAAGTCACGTGTTTCGGATGTGATGCCAAAGGCCATACCATGAGATATTGTCCGGTGATTTCGGAAAAGTTCCGCAAAGAAGGAAAATTAAAACGGAATCAAACGGAAGACAAAGGCACGGAACAAGAAAAGAACGAACAAAAGAACAATTACAAAAACAAAAAGAAACCCTTTCATAAGAAAAAGAAAGCACTCACTTTGATAACAACCGGCAACGACAAAAACGAAGACGAACAAAGTGACTCTGATACAAACGTTGCTTTAATCCATATGGGGAACACTTATGATAAGAGCGATGATGATGAGGAAGAAAGAGAAAGAGATGACGAGCAACCAAGCTCACCTCATCACAAATCTAAAGTCCCCAAGCCCTTTTGAACGATACAAAGACTACACCTAGGGTAGGGAATAGACATAGTAAGAGTGGAGAAGGACGGGAAGTGCGGTTAGTATCGGCCACCCTACGAGGTCCCTCCTCACTACGGGGAGAAGGCAAGGAAGAGCGGTTAGTATCCGCCACCCCACGATGTTCCCCAGTCACCCCTAACCCTAACGAAACTCCTTTGAGGCTTGAGAGTTCTTACGGAGTCACGCCTGACACAAAATGTGCCGGAATAAACAGACGCAAAAAACCGTGTAATGTTTCCGTTGAAAAATCAAAAGGAAAAGGAATATACGCAAATCACGCGAAACGATTATCTTATGCGAGGTACTGCGGATATCACGCCACACAAGACCCAGATTATCCGGAGTTGGATTTGTCGGTAAGTCCCGTGTTGCGTCCCCCCAAATCTCCTTACTACCCAGACGAACGAGGTCTTAAAGCTGCGGCATTGGAAAAGTCTTTTCTTCGGTTATTCTTTACCCTTAGCGGGGTAGCTTCCCTAAACTCTGCGTTTGAGTGATAGATTACTTTGGTTATTTTAAAATTACGCAAAGACTCGTTTTCGGGGAATTTGAAACTTTACGTGACACCAAAATTTCCACAAGTCCACAAGTCTCGCAAAATATTCCGCAACAACCACGCAAACATAATCCATTTTCTAGTCAGCGGACCGGCCAGAGCAGAGAAGGGAAAGAAGAGAGTGGAGTGGATGAGGGAGAGCAACGACTTGGGCCCACTTCTGTCAACAAGTTTGGCAACCAAATAGGTCCCACCTGACAACAACTCCAAATCTCTAGTTCTAGACCAATCACAGCACTCCCACCAACACAGACAACAAACACGCAACCCATCAACCCTCCCGTCATAACCTTCAAAGATATAAATGAAATAGCTAAAACGTTGATGAACGAGTGCGTGAGGGGAATGAATGGAGAAGTGATGCGTGTCGTGAGTGGCGAGCTAGAGAGAGAGATGACTTTTTGACTGACATAGTAAGAGCAATAGAAGGAGTGTACTTGGAGAGAGCAGTCAGACAGAGTCCCATCACTACACCTCCACAACTCACAGAAGAGGGACAAGGTGAGGGTAGAGGAGTCTCTGAGGGTGAACTAGAAACAGAGACAGAAGGAGAGACAGAGCATGTACTGATACATGTGAGAAAAAGAGTGATGAAAAAGAGAGACATGACAGTACAGGATAGTGGAGCAAGCACAGACATATCATGCAGAGAAGACAGATTGACGGATGTCGATGAGATAGACCCGGTAGAACTACTGACAGGTAATGGAGAAAGGGAGTTGAGTAAGTCAGGAAGAGCTAGGCTGACTGTGATAGATGGGAAAGGAAGGCCTAGAGCAGTAGAAAAGAAGATGTTACTTGACACTACCTTACCAGTTAGCATAGTCTCTACAGGACAGATGGACCACAGACACAACAGATCAGTCATCCACCAAAACGGACAGTTAGTAATACTCAAACACCCCATCCACATTAACGAGAGTGACATATTAGTAAGGGGAAGATTAACTAAGAGTATGATATATAGATGGGATGACGAATATGATGAACCATTGAAAGTCAACGAAAGATATGATCCTTTCGCAACAAGGGGGTAGAAGGGGAGGGAAGCCCCACAAATGAGAACAAAAACGAGACAAGTAAGCATGAAGTAAATAAGAGAGAGAAAGAATTACACGTAGATATAGTATTATATGAAGCTTACCCCAGAAAGTCAGACAAACCTAGAAAGATAGGAATCAAGCTTTTTCACTATGCCTGTGGGCATTATGGGTTAACAAAGATGAGCCTATTGGCAAAAATTTTGAACATTAAGTTAGTTGGTGACGAAAGTGATGTGAGATTTTGCGAATCTTGCATGATAGGAAAGTCTAAACGTTTGCCACGTTTTGCAGTTAATACAATAGAAAGAGCCCAAAAGCCAGGTATAATTCTACACATAGACACATCAGGACCGTGGGCAACTAGATCAATAGGTGGTAAACGGTATAAATTTTTGGTCACCGACGACTACTCACTGTTCATTCTTGACTTTTATTTAGCCCATAAGAATGAGTTTGTAGATTGCTTAAAACAAGCTGTAGCCTTTTATGAGAGACAGACAGGAAACAAAGTAAAGGAAATTCGCGCAGATCAAGAATTCCATATTCCGGAGGAAGTCATTAAGTGGTGGAAAAATATTCGCTTTATTTGGAAAACCTCCGCGACAAACGATAAAGACGGGAATCCTATTGCGGAAAAAGTGAATGATATTACGGCGGGGCCTGCACGAGCAATGAGATATCACGCGTGATTTTTATTTGTATGTAGATATCAGAGTACCCAAAGATGTCATAGAGGAAGGTTTGACAGCTAAAGATGTTTTAGAGGGTATGAAAACAGAGCTAAAAGCTCTTCAATCCTTTAACACATACACATGGGTACCCCATAAGGAGGCAAGCAAGGCAGGAGTTAGTAAGATAGTTAGATTGACATGGGTTCACAAAGTAAAGTTAGATGAGAACGGGAAAAAGTTCATAAAGTCTCGTTTAGCTTTACGGGGAGATATGTTAGAAACCGGTGTTAGCTATAACCCAGATCAGCTCTTTGTTCCTTGCTCCGCGCACCATTCACTTTTATTTCTCGCCAAACTAGCTGCCTGGCACAAACACAAACTATACAGCATAGATTTTAAAAATGCATACGTAAATGCTCGTATGAATGACCCTGTTTATGCATATGCGCCAGAGAGTGTAGACAGAGAAGGGCATGAGGGGATGATATGGCGTATAGATGGTGCTTTATATGGTGCACCACAGGCAGGAAGAAGATGGTATGAGATATTAGCACCCAAGTTAGAGGAGCTAGGTTTTAGGTTGCTAGATTCAGACTTATGTATGTTTGTAGAAAATGATAAAGCTTTGAGAGAGGCGATAGTAGGGATATTTCATGTTGATGACTTGTTGTTCACCGCACCAAACAAACAAGCATATGAGCGTTTTGCGTCCGCATTAGAAAAACATTTCCCGCTCAAAAGACTCGGTATTGCCCGTGAATTCAAAGGAATAGAGATAGAGTAATCGAACGGGAAAATAATTTTGCATCAGCGAAAATATCAGCAGCAGATACTAAAAGAGGTAGGCTACGATTCTGCTAAACCCGTTAGTACTCCAGCGCAAGAACATTTCACGGAACCGATGTCGGAATCAGCTAGCTTGCGAAAATTTTCAATTCCTAGTCTAGTTGGTCGTTTGCTATTTCTCGCAAAGATGACAAGACCCGATATAGAACAAGCACTAAATTCGGCAAGTGTCATGCAAACTATCGATAAGGGAATAACTTATGCGATCTTAGGCAGAATCTTTCGTTATTTAGTTAACTCTTATCGAGGTTTAGCTTACCATGAGCCTAAGTCAGAGCAAGAAGGGCAAACCTATCCAAAACTTTCCATGTGGCCCGACGCGGCTCACAAAGTTTGTAAGAAAACAGGGAAGTCCCGCACTGGATTCGTGATCCTATGGGGCAGCGATCCAGTTGCATGGTTATCAAAGACAGAGTCGCATCGCCATGAGTTCCAATGATGCTGAAATATTTGCAGCAACTGAGTGCATTAGAGAGGGACTTGCACTAAAACACATTACACAAGAACTAAACATAGCCCAAAAGAGCCCGATAGAATTATTCGAGGATAACTCTCAAACAGTTTTAGCGGCAGAGAGGGGTATGTCAGGTAATAGAACTAAACACTTACCTTTAGAATTACACTTTATGCACCACCTACAGAGAGACGGTGAGATTAAGTTTGTAAAAGTAGGTACGAAGAAGCAGATAGGTGATGTAATGACAAAATATTTACCGAAAGAACAATTCGAGTATTTACTTAACAAATTTACGGTAAAGCTAAAGTAATTTCGGGATTTGCGTGTCCACTCACCTATATTTGCTTTGAGTGTTTTGTGCAGTTTGTTGCTTGTTGCAGCAGCTTTGTTTTGCGCAGGGGTCAAGAGCAGTCGAGCCGAGGCTGGGTAGCCGACTGCCACGCGAGGCCGGCAGCCGCGAGGCGGCTTTCCCTGGCTAACTTAGCAATTTAAATTCTTTCTATCAATCTTTCTGTCCTAGAATAGGAAATCTAATTTTTTTTTGATTTTGCTACCCTCTACGGGAAGCGCTTGCAAATTTTTGAACACATACATACTTCATACATGTTACTGCATGACTACACATATATACATACATAGAGGATGTGATGTAAATGGCAGTTGATATTTAACCTTCGGGTAACCCATAACTGATCCTCAACACTATTTTTTCATATTTACACACTAATATAGCCTATGACTTGCGACTAAAGGGGTGCGTGGTAATGTACTATTAATACATGTTACTCCACCTAGTCAATTTACCGATAATTTGGATAGTCTTAGTCATAGGCAAGTTCATAGGCCGGACAGTTATAAAAACCTTTATTACTGACAAGGACACTTTCTAGAGTATTCGCGAATCATAGTCTGGAATGCCTAGAATCAAATGAGTATTACCATTCTGTTAAGGTCACCACAATTTTTGTGTGACCCAAAGTCATTAAAAGTCTTTTCTTCGGTTATTCTTTACCCTTAGCGGGGTAGCTTCCCTAAACTCTGCGTTTGAGTGATCGCTAGTCTCCCACATTTTCCCACCATCTTTGATCTTTATTTATATAAGTGAAGAAGATTGGGTTACTGGCAAAGTTGTTGAATTTGGTTGAGTAAAAGGATAGGCATCAATAAACATATTCTTTTGACATCGAACCGGCAAAAGAACTGACAATTCAGAGGCAGTCGCGCGCGTGTGATTGAATAAAATGCGCAGTTATAACTGTAACCGCCACTCAGACTCAGACTCAATGATCAAGATTGTCCGACTCAGGCTGAGTCGGATTCTCAAAGTTATGATAATGTTCGTTACGTCTGTTACACTTATTGACTAGAACTACTGTCATTCGACTATACGAATAAAATATTAATATTTTCCCACTGATAAAAGTGACTACTAAATTGGTAATTGTAAATAACCATCTAACGGATACTCAGTGCTACCAAAATCCACAAATACGGAGAAACACATAACTTCAATACCGCCGATCCACATTTGTAGATCTTGATCCACATTAAATATTAATACAATATTGTAGAAGCCGGAGTAAGGGTTAATTGAAGATTTCCCACCCGGTCTCATTCACTTTTTATTATAGTCACACACACACACACACATACACACATACACACACATACACACACATACACACACACAAAGTCGAAAAAGGGTCCGAGGCTGGAAAACAAAATTGTGTATACCATAGTCAACCCAACTCAAAACAAAATTCAATTATTTTTTCCTATCAATCTTTGTGTTCGTAGGTGACATACGAAGCATCACCGTTCACAACTCCCTTTTTGAAACTAAAAACGAACCCTGCTTGATTTTCCCAACGCTTCCTACCCCCCCCCCCCTCCTAAAAAACCAAATCCAGTTTACAAAGATTCAAAGTAATTATTCCTGTCACTTACAGAGAGAGAGAGAGAGAGAGAGAGAAAGAGAGAGAGAGAGAGGGAGGCCGAGAGAGAGAGAGAGAGAGAGAGTCAGGAAAAGGAGAAAGGGATTTCAAAGGAAAAAGAGAAAGAGCGAGAGAGAGAGAGAGAGAGAGAGAGAGAAAGAGAATCAGGAAAAAGAGAAAGGGATTTCAAAGGACAAAGAGAAAGACAGAGAGAGAGAGAGTGTGTGTGTGTGTGTGAGAGAGAGAGAGAGCCTTGAAGTGGGGCTGGTCTTGGAGTGGGAGTAGGAGATTGAAGGAAGGAGTGTTTTTGGGAGGGATTGAAGAGATACAAAAAGAGAGAAAATGAATTTGTGACTTGATGTTCATTGATTAATCTCAACAAAAAAACAACAACAACAACAACAACAACAACAAACAACAACAACAACAAACAAACAAAAAAAACAAAAAAAACCAAAAAAATCACTGTTGATTGACTCGACGACTTTTAGATTCTCATTCAACTGAAATTCTTGCAGCTTTTTGTAGAGTTGAACATCAGGAGGCCGTTTAATTGAACTCCACAAGTTCAATAACTTTGGACTCAGTAACTTTTGTCACAAAATCGAAGTTGAATCTCACATGTCACGGTAGCATATATGTGACTGAAAATCAAAAAAACTGACGCAAAAATTGAAAACTATCTACTTCTTCTTCTTCTTCTTCTTCTTCTTCTTCTTCTTCTCCTTCTTCTTCTCCTTCTCCTTCTTCTTCTTCTTCTTCTTCTTCTTCTTCTTCTTCTTCTTCTTCTTCTTCTTCTTCTTCTGCTTCTGCTTCTGCTGCTTCTTCTTCTTCTTCTTCTTCTTCTTCTTCTTCTTCTTCTTCTTCTTCTTCTTCTTCTTCTTTTCTTCTTTCTTCTTCTTCTTCTTCTTCTTCTTCTTCTTCTTCTTCTTCTTCTTCTTCTTCTTCTTCTTTCTTCTTCTTCTTCTTCTTCTTTCTTCTTCTTCTTCTTCTTCTTCTTTTTTTCTTCTTCTTCTTCTTTCTTCTTCTTCTTCTTCTTCTTCTTCTTCTTCTTCTTCTTATATATATGTATATATATATACATATATATATGTATATATATATATATATATATATATGAATGTCATGAACTCACTCGGACAATGATATTTAGTATTTAAATTAGAATCAAGTTAGACGGTCTAGCCGATTGAATGCAATCGGAAACGTCCCGATTCTGGACCGGTCGGGCCTGCTTGCTGCGGTGTGAATATAGTTGGGCTGACGGCCTACGTTCCGATTCTGGATTAGGGCTGACATGTGAATATGCCGACGGGCTGAAAAGCATGATGCATAAAGCTACCTCGGCCTCTACCTCGGCCTCCACCTCCGCCTCTAGGAGGGCTGACAGGTGGATATATGGGGCTATTAGGGCTGACAGGTGAATACTCGCGTACGGGGCTGACGGGGTGGACGGGTTGGGCCTGCTTGCTGCGGTGAGCGGCGGAACGAAATTTATAGTTCGTAAGCATCTACAACAAGCAAATGACTTCCAGCCACGTGTTTCTCGCCAATTATGCTTTTGCTGTAGCTTGTGCAGCAGTTCCTTTCGAAGCTCCCAAATAATTCGTGGCACAGGCTTGGGACTCAAAATATATTGGCTAAGAATCAAGCGCTTCAAGTCCTTGATATTGGTACTTTAAGAACTAGGAACAGAACTGGGAATTTTTCCCGTCGTCTGTGATGAAGCAATCCCAGCCTCTGCCATTGCTGTTGCTGCTGCTCCTTCTCCCCCTCCTCCTCCTCCTTCTCCCCCTCCTCCTCCTCCTTCTCCCCCTCCTTCTCCTCCTCCTGCTAAACCGCTAGTCGCCTGGCCAAAGGCGTCGCTGTCGGAGTCAGCTGCTCTCGCGCTTGGAGATATTGGAGAGGTCGGCGATAGCGACAGCGAGTTGACTGCGCGAAGCATTTCGGCAGACATCTCAGGCAGTTCGTGTGGCCGGTGGGTGATCTGGTAGGTAAGAGCCTTGGAGGTCGTCCAACTGAAGCTGACATAACATTACGTTATATTAACATGACATTACATGACATGACATGACATGACATGACATTACATGACATTACATGACATTACATTACATTACGTTACATTACGTTACATTACGTTACATTACATTACATTACATTACATTAGATCTTAAATTACGTTACATTACGGTACATTACATTACATTACATTACAATATACATTACATTATAAATTACATAACACATTACATTACATTATACACTAGATTACATTTACATTACATTACATTACATTACGTTGCATTACGTTGCATTGCATTGGATTACATCACATTACATCACATTACATCACATTACATCACATCACATCACATTCCATTCCATTCCATTCCATTCCATTCCATTACATTACAAAGTACATTACATATCATTACATGTCACTACATATCATTAGATATCATTACATATCATTACATATCATTACATTACAGTAAATTGATACATACGT
>WBZZ01001920.1:0-15000 GCA_019918135.1 Paulinella micropora
TATAGTGCTTCTCTGTCAATGGCTGATGCAAATCTGCACATGCGCCTCCATCGTCTCACCCGTGAGGGGAGTACGAAGAATTGACGATAGGCTCTAATGACACCCCCGCAAGGGCAGTTCCAACACTTCCAGACGGACCGGTATGTTCAATGAAAATACTGGTGGCACCGACGGGAATCGAACTGGCGACAGGGCCCAGATGGTAGAACTTGACCACTGGGCTATCACGGTGTCCATAATAATAATGATTATAATAATGATAATAATAATAATAATAATAATAATAATAATAATAATAATAATAATAATAATAATAATAATAATAATAATAATACTATATCTGAGGCGTACTGATGCAGCTAATGGCATATCCTCAACGGACATAAGCCTCCAATACCCTTGTTCGAGGTCCTCCACCCCCCCGTGTCAGTCTCTCGCCTGATGATCGGGGCCACCGATGGAGCTCCTGAGGGCAAGACTGCACTAAGCCGAGGTTATTCCGCAGTCCCAGCAACCTCTTGCAAGACGTCACCGAATGTGCAAGTGCATACACCAAGCGCGGTTGCTAGAGCTGCCTCGAAACCCCACCCATAACAATCTGGTGTCTGCTGGGTCCTGGGCTATCAACCAGCATATGCGGAGTTTAAGATCTTTTACGCGCGCAACGACCCTCCTCCCCAGCATCTACCACCAAAGGGTTATGAGTTGGCGTCACAGTTTAACGCCTTGAGGCCATTGGGCTGGAACTCTGTTTAGCAAGTGTGACTAGGTTTTTTCATCGGGATTTCCCTCAAATATGTCACAGTCAACACTCCAAGGCAGATTTACTATATCTGAGGCGTACTGATGCAGCTAATGGCATATCCTCAACGGACATAAGCCTCCAATACCCTTGTTCGAGGTCCTCCACCCCCCCGTGTCAGTCTCTCGCCTGATGATCGGGGCCACCGATGGAGCTCCTGAGGGCAAGACTGCACTAAGCCGAGGTTATTCCGCAGTCCCAGCAACCTCTTGCAAGACGTCACCGAATGTGCAAGTGCATACACCAAGCGCGGTTGCTAGAGCTGCCTCGAAACCCCAAATAATAATAATAATGATGATAATAGTGCTTCTCTGTCAATGGCTGATGCATTTCTGCACATGCGCCTCCATCGTCTCACCCGTGAGGGGAGTACGAAGAATTGACGATAGGCTCTAATGACACCCCCGCAAGGGCAGTTCCAACACTTCCAGACGGACCGGTATGTTCAATGAAAACACTGGTGGCACCGACTGGAATCGAACTGGCGACAGGGCCCAGATGGTAGAACTTGACCACTGGGCTATCACGGTGTCCATAATGATGATAATAATAATGATAATAATAATAATACTATATCTGAGGCGTACTGATGCAGCTAATGGCATATCCTCAACGGACATAAGCCTCCAATACCCTTGTTCGAGGTCCTCCACCCCCCCGTGTCAGTCTCTCGCCTGATGATCGGGGCCACCGATGGAGCTCCTGAGGGCAAGACTGCACTAAGCCGAGGTTATTCCGCAGTCCCAGCAACCTCTTGCAAGACGTCACCGAATGTGCAAGTGCATACACCAAGCGCGGTTGCTAGAGCTGCCTCGAAACCCCACCCATAACAATCTGGTGTCTGCTGGGTCCTGGGCTATCAACCAGCATATGCGGAGTTTAAGATCTTTTACGCGCGCAACGACCCTCCTCCCCAGCATCTACCACCAAAGGGTTATGAGTTGGCGTCACAGTTTAACGCCTTGAGGCCATTGGGCTGGAACTCTGTTTAGCAAGTGTGACTAGGTTTTTTCATCGGGATTTCCCTCAAATATGTCACAGTCAACACTCCAAGGCAGATTTACAATAATAATAATAATAATAATAATAATAATAATAATAATAATAATAATAATAATAATCATAATAATCATAATAACAAATAAATAAATAAATAAATAAATAAATGAACAAGCAAATTAAACAAACAAACAAACAAACAAATAAATAAATAAATAAATAAATAAATTTAAAAAAAAAAAAAAAAAAAAAAAAAAATAATAATAATAATAATAATAATAATAATAATAATAATAATAATAATAATAATAATAAGAGGAAGAAGAAGAAGGGGGGGTGGGAGGGCGGATTAGCTTCTCACATAGTGCGTATGCACAAACATACACAGAAACAGTATGTATTCCCTAACTAACTACTACTAACTAACTACTATACTAACTAACTACTACTACTTACTAACTACTACTACTAACTAACTACTACTACTAACTAACTACTACTACTAACTAACTACTACTACTAACTAACTACTACTACTAACTAACTACTACTACTAACTAACTACTACTACTAACTAACTACTACTAATAACTAACTACTACTACTAACTAACTACTACTACTAACTAACTACTACTACTAACTAACTACTACTAACTACTACTACTACTAACTAACTACTACTACTAACTAACTACTACTACTAACTAACTACTACTACTACTACTAACTAACTACTACTACTAACTAACTACTACTAACTAACTACTACTACTAACTAACTACTACTACTAACTAACTACTACTACTAACTAACTATACTACTAACTAACTACTACTAAGTACTACTACTACTAACTAACTACTACTACTAACTAACTACTACTACTAACTAACTACTACTAACTAACTACTAACTCACTACTACTAACTCACTACTACTACTAACTGACTACTACTACTAACTAACTACTACTACTAACTAACTACTACTACTAACTAACTACTACTACTAACTAACTACTACTACTAACTAACTACTACTATTAACTAACTAATACTATTAACTAACTAGTACTACTAACTAACTACTACTACTAACTAACTACTACTACTAACTAACTACTCCTACTAACTAACTACTACTACTAACTAACTACTACTACTAACTAACTACTACTACTAACTAACTACTACTACTAACAAACTACTACTACTAACAAACTACTACTACTAACAAACTACTACTACTAACAAACTACTACTACTAACTAACTACTACTACTAACTACTACTACTAACTAACTACTACTACTAACTGACTACTACTACTAACTAACTACTACTACTAACTAACTGCTACTACTAACTGACTACTACTACTAACTAACTACTACTACTAACTAACTACTACTACTAACTAACTACTACTACTAACTAACTGCTACTACTAACTAACTACTACTACTAACTAACTAACTATTATTAACTAACTACTGCTACTAACTAACTACGTATACTAACTAACTACTACTACTAACTAACTACTACTACTAACTAACTACTGCTACTAACTAACTACTGCTACTAACTAACTACTACTACTAACTAACTACTACTACTAACTAACTACTGCTACTAACTGACTACTACTACTAACTGACTACTACTACTAACTGACTACTACTACTAACTAACTACTACTACTAACTATTACTACTAACTAACTACTACTACTAACTAACTACTACTACCAACTAACTACTACTACTAACTAAGTACTACTACTAACTAACTACTACTACTAACTAAGTACTACTACTAACTAACTACTACTACTAACTACTAATACTAACTAACTACTACTACTCACTAACTACTGATACTAACTAACTACTACTAACTAACTGCTACTAACTAACTAACTAGTTAGTTAGTAGTAATAGTTAGTTAGTAGTAGTAGTTAGTTAGTAGTAGTAGTTAGTTGTTGTAGTAGTAGTTAGTTAGTAGTAGTTAGTAGTAGTAGTTAGTTAGTAGTAGTTAGTAGTAGTAGTTAGTAGTAGTAGTTAGTTAGTAGTAGTACTACTAACTAACTACTCTCCTTAGGGCGTGGTGCACCGAGATCTGACGCCAGAGAACATCTTGGTCACGGGAGAAGGAAGAACAGGTTCGATCCATCTATCTGCGTGTTTATCTGTTTATCTATCTATCTGCATATCTATCTATCTATCTATCTATCTATCTATCTATCTATCTATCTATCTATCTATCTATCTATTTATTTATCTATCTATCTATCTATCTATCTATCAATCTATCTATCTATCTATCTATCTATCTATCTATCTATCTATCTATCTATCTATCTATCTATCTATCTATCTATCTATCTAATCACGCTCCTTGCTCATATGCGCCTGTATCGTCCTGCAGACACCTCGTATCTTTATCACCTTTTTTTTTTTTTTTTTTTTTTTTTTTTTTTTTTTTTTTTTTTTTTTTTTTTCTCGACTTAGAATTGTAATTATTAGTGTGTTGAATTTGTAGTCAACTCAGTAATAAAATGCGTCAAAGTAGAAAAGAGAGCAAACAGAGACAACATATAGGCTAATTTTTTTTTTTTTTTTTTTTTTTTTTCCTCCAAATCATACGTGCAATACTGTGAAGACGCAATGTGTGCCTGTATCGTCTTGCAGACATCAAGGTGGCAGACTGGGGTAGTGCTGGCATTCTCGAAGGTATGTCTGTATGTATGCATGTATGTATGTATGCATGTATGTATGCATGTATGTACATGTATGTATATATATCTGTGTATGCCTGTCTCTGTCTGTCTCTCTGTGTGTCTGCATGTACGGCATTTCATACATACATACATACATACATACATGCATACGTACGTACGTACATACGTACGTACGTACGTAAAAACATACATACACAGGTAAAGAGTGTCTGGTCGCCATCCATCCATCCATCCATCCATCCATCCATACATACATACATACGTACGTACGCAGGTAAAAACATACATACACAGGTAAAGAGTGTCTGCTCACCATCCACGGCTCGCCGAGCTATGTGGCTCCAGAGGTGTTGCTAGGCAAAGGATAGTATTACGGCCCAAAGGTAGAGCGAGACAGAGAGAGAGAGAGAGAGAGAGAGAGAGAGAGAGAATTTTCTATGGGTGGGTTGCGATGCACACAAAGACGAATACATCAAATTATCATCGGAGTTGAATCATGCTTCATCCATCCTGATCTTTGGTTCATTTTGCACGTTCGTTGCGGGGATGACCTGTACCCAAGATAGCGACCCTGCCCCGAGAGCTCCTACGTCGCACGAGATCCACGCTATGGCTGTGATTCTATCCCTGTCCGGATTCGGACGAGGGTAAGTTGCTGTGCCCCATGGATGCGCGCATGTCCTGATGGTTCGTACGTGGGAAGAGATGTGAACAACAATTGCAAGTTTTTCCCCTGCCCTGCAGAAGCCTGCGATATCCTGGATCTTCTGCCGTGTTCTGACGGATCATATGTGGGGAGAGACGTTAACAATAACTGCGAGTTCTTCCCTTGTCCTGTCCCTGCCAAAGACGCGGACCCAACTGCAGGGAAAGGAAGTGAAGTAGAAAGTACAGAAGCAGAAGCAGAAGCAAACGCAGAAGGAGAAGCAGAAGCAAACGCAGAAGCAAAAGGAGAAGGAGAAGGAGAGGGAGAAGGAGAGGGAGAAAGAAAAAACAGGTCAAGCTCCAGCTCCGATGATCGCGTCGACAAGCCCAGCAACCTACCTGGCGCGACAGGCGCTGAACAGTGACGTCGATATCCAAGGCCCATCATCTGCAGCGATCTTAGGAGCTGCAATCAGTGCGCTAGGCAAGGTCGGTGCGGCTGGGTCTCTAGTTCGGGGTCCTGCATCTCTGAAAATGTGTGTGGACGCAACTGCATCATCTCTCCCAGCCAGTGCTCGGCAGCACCGAGCCGCTTTACCAGCCTTGGCATGGCGACGTTCTGTCGGGGTGAGCGCGGTTCTTACCGCCCAAACATCGACTTGGTCTTCGCCAGCGCCAGGACGGTAGCACAATGCCAGCAAGCCTGCCGCGATGACCCGCGCCCCTGCTATGGAGTGATGTTCACCAGCATCGGAGGTGGCACCCGCTGTGAGGTCTGGCTCCGTTTCATCGCGGGCACTGCGCGGGACAGCAACGGGCGCGGTGTGCTACCGTCAAGAGGCCTATTGAGTCTCGATCATATGAGATAATTTTCTTTGTATATAATGAAACTGATTTCAAAGTGACATGACTGACGCAGCCCCGATTCCAACTGATAATGACCTGCGGCCATCAAATGAAAGTTCCGCCTTCTCAGCATTCTTAGACAAGGCGTTTTGCTTCAAGTGAAGTTAAATTATTAAAATTATTATTAAAGTGTGAATACAATAATACTATGAAAGAAAAACGCTCGACTGTAGTATGTCATTTTCCGCGTTCTAAGAAATGAAGAACTGAGCTGCCACCGACTCCCGACTTGCTTTCGGGCCTTAGAGCAGCAGGAGTTTGTAGTATTGGTATATACTACTAAGCTTACTTTCTAGCCTGGGGACAGTTCAGTCACGGTCTAGTTACCAGTGCGTAAGTATTAATACTTTATATTTTTCCAGACTGACTTGAGCAACTCCAAGCGCTACACAACTCGTGCCGCTCATATGTAATTGTATGTTCATTAGTGGATATGAAAACGGAGGCTTTATGGAAAAAAGAGCTTTAATCCTTTTTCTATAAATCTTTTATTATTTTAAAAATCACACTGAGATCTAATTTGCAGTGAAATAAAAAAATTGAATTTGAATTTTATTGCTAGCGGCAAGTTAACGGTAATTATATTGTAATATGTACTGTTTTTAATAATAAAAATAAATAAATAAATAAATAAAAAAACTTTTTTTTCGTAAGGTAAGCCTGGTTGTGAAAATTTGATGCGCACTATTTAAGTTATTAACTCTCTTATTCTGAAAACGTTGTTGAAAAATCTTTTTTTTTTACAATTACGCATGCTTCCTGGGTTTTGGGTGTTTTTGGGGCTTTTCGTAACTTTTAACACAAAAAAATGTTCAGGCCGGGCCAGGGCAAACCCTCAATTTTTCCGTCCCTGTCGAACTTTTCAAATCCTTTTTGAAAGGCGCCATTCCGATGCCTCCAAAGAAACTATCTGCATTCTGGGTGCGTAAGGGCAAGGACAAAAATGTTTCCAAATCCCAACTGCAGAGCACTTGTCACGAAGTGAGGCAAGAAAAAAAATTTAAGCCGCTGAGGACAAAGCGGACCTTGTACAAAAACAAAGGCAAGAAAACCTTTCGTACGGCAGGGAAACCGGAATGGTTTTTGAGCCACCGCCCACAACCAAGAGTCCACCGACCCAGTCTCTTTTCTATAACGTTAGAATAGATATTGATTCACAAAATCCCGGCCCCCCTACAGACAGAACCGTGCCATTTTCAATCTGCAAAAACTATTTCTACATGGCATGCTGCTCATCCAACTGCTGCTTCTGATTCTGCTACTGTTGATGCTCAGCCTATGCGTGTGAGATGGAATGCTGCCTTGGATGGTGAGGATGAGGGGACTGTTTGCGATAAATATGACACACAATATGATACTGTGATTGTTTGTCGTGTTCCACGCACTCGAAAGAAAGACGCAGAGACATCGAGTAGAGTCACAGGCTGGCAGAGAAAGAAGAGAGTAGGTCAGGCAGTTAGCTTGTTTAGGCAGTGTCTGTCAGAAAAGTATCAGATGAGTGAGAAGGAGGTGTGGGAGTACGATGATATGTACAAAGAGATGGCAAAAGCCTACCACAAAAACCCTACCGCTGCTGAGATACAAGACATTGCCTTTCAAACTTTACTCCACATGGACGCAAACGTCATCTCAGACGAACAAGTCAGAACCTTGCTCACTGCTACAAAACACCCCTTCCTGTTCGGTCACGATCTTGTCAAGGATAGAAAACCCGTTACCGCCGTTGTAGACGAGAAGTACAAACTCAATCTAAACCGAGAAGGGACTTCCGCCTCTGCCGACGTTAGTGTACTGATGGAGTGGTTGGAGGCTGGTTGGCGGCAGAAACAGGCAGATCCGAAGGAGCTATGCCTCGCGATTGGCGGTGACGGGCGAAAGACGGGGGCAACGTTAAACTCAGTGCTCTGGGCTATGAAGTGCTTCGCTCTAGATGAGAATTGTAATTTAATTCCGGGTTTACCCCACCCGACAACACAGGAGGGGATCTTTCCCCTCCTCATCTCGATGTGTTCCGAGGATTTGCTCTCCCTGAAAGATCACGCAGGCACTCTCTCTCACTCTCTCTCTCTCTCTCCCTTCCCCCCCCCCCCCCCCCCCCCCCCCCCCCCCCCCCTCTCTCTCTCTCTCGTGTGCACACAAGTCAGCAGGTGGTAACCATTTCTGCTACCTCTGCACTGCCACAAATCCGAACGACGTAACTTTGACTAGAATGGAACATCAACAGGAAGTCAGAGGACGTGAACACGAAAGGGAAAAAATATTAATATAAAGATGAGAAATCTTTTCTGGTTTGTCCCTCTAGAGAGACATACACCTGACTTACTGCATATGATGCTTCAAAATTTAATCTGCGGCCGCTTTGTTGACTACCTGATTCGTGAAGTTATAGACGGTGTGCCGGAAACAAAATGGGGAATCCATATGGATTCCAGTCACCGTTTCTATAAGCAATCAACTCGTTTGCAAGAATTTGCTGATATAGTCAGTAATAAGAACAAACGACGTTCGGGGCCTGCTATAAGCGGCTTTCGCTTTTATCAGCCTCGATCAGGTGGTAAAGCTTCATGGCAATGGTGTGGGTTAGACAGAGGCGTGCCTTTGCGAACTTTGTTTCAGGCAGTATTTGACGAAGACATTACATTTCAAGATTTGATCGCTCCCGGCCGCTGGGCTAGAATTAAGACATTCTGGGCCGCCTGGTGGGCACAGTTTTTGAAAATTAATGCTCGTACTCTTTTTACTGAAGCTGACGCTAAAGCGTGGGGTCAGGAGACTAGAAATATTTTTCGGAAGATGTGTACGCCTCAAGCGCAAACACCTCATCCAAATATCGTCTCCGGTGATTGGGATTTTGCGGGCCCGAATCTCATGCATTCTCACTTGTTCTTCAAGCGCAACACACGCAGAAGAACATGGCTGCTTGAGCTTCTGCAAACTGCATACCGCGATCATGAGCTCAGAGCTCGTGGTTACGACTTCAAAAACTATAATCACAGGTGCGACTACTGCGCAAAGAAATTTGTTTATCATGCGCGCTATCAGTCACACGTTCAGCAATGCAAAGTAGAGGCGCTAGATTTAAGTTTTAATATTGGCTTCAATCACAGCACACAGTGGGAACAGTGTGATTTTTTTGAAGTTTAATAAATTGTGATAAGTTCAAAAATTACTATCAAATTCAAGTTGAAATTCAAACTATTAATATTAATATTTCCGGCCCGGATATAAGTAATGAATATAGATTTAAATATTGCAAAAAAATATTTTAATATTTTATTATTAGTATTAACTTTGATTTTTTTTCATTCACTTGGATTTTTTTTTTTTTTTTTTTTTTTAATTAATATAATATTAATATTAATAACTCCTGCCGTAGGTGGTGACCATGTACGACCACCACCCACCACGAGAGCAAAATTGTTGGCCAGTGAACAGCCCACTGTTCGACTAGCCGGTTGTAGACAAGGAAGCAATTACGAGTAACATTTATTAAAAAACACACACGCACTTACACTTACGAGATGATGCGGCTGCTGTTGCTGTCGAAGGAATGCCCGTCATCACTCTCAACCTCAAGCTTACCATTGCGGCGAGCGTGCTTAGCGGGCCTCTCTCTCACCACCCCGGCAGGCTCATCTCCCACCACCCCGGCAGGCTCATCAGCCTGCCCTTGCTCACCCATCACCTCCTGCTCTTCATCCTTTTGCTCTAGATGAGAATTATTCCCACTCACTGCATCTTTCTCAACGCTTGCACTACGACTGCGGCTAGGGCTACGCAAACAGCTACTACTAATAACCAGCTCACGCTTCTGCAAGCTTGCTTCCACCATGCGCTGCTGGCAGCCATCACAGACATGGAAACATTTGCTTCCGCCTTCTTAGCCCCGCGGGGCTTGCGACCAGGTGGCACTGGTGGTGGCGACATACCTAACACACACATCAAAAGATTAGTAAACGCAAAAGCAAACAAACAAGGAGGGAGGGATGACGGTTGACTTCCGGGGCAGGCGCATCTGGGTCCTCCGCGGGGTAGGGCTCGTCGTCGTCGGGAATCACCACCTCGGTAGGTGGTGCGTTCTGCTGAAGGACCTCAAGCACTCGCACAAGGTGGGATAGAGGGATATTGTCGTAGTCGCCGTCTTCTTCAACCTCTTCGATCCTCACATTTTCGTCGAGGAGCTGCAGCAGATCACTGGCAGCCTTCATCTGAAACCTATGTGTGTGTGTGTGTGTATGTGTGTAAGTATGTATGTGTATTTACGTAAGTATGTATATATATATATATATATATATATATATATAATATATATATATATATACAGGTAGAGGAAGTACCCATGAAACCGTGCGGTGACGGTCTCCTTCAGCAGTTCGCCCTTGTTTTTTCATTGCAGCCATTCTTCGACTACGGTTGCGTGGCGCTGGGGGATGGAAAAACCCCCCTGCCTGTCTTGATGCTCCATGAACTCCTTGCCAGTGATGAAACACAGCACGTGCTCCCACCAGCCGCACTGCAGTTTGATGATCATCCCCTCCCTACCCACGCTCTTGATGGGCCGGGGGGGCCCACGACGTAGCTGTGGGGAAGGGCTTTCAACACATACTTACAAAAAACAAGGGGGAGGCGGGAGGGGGGGGGGGGGTTGGTAGTATCAGTGGCATGACAAGGGAGGGGGGGGGGGGGACCCAGGGTAGAAATGCTGACGCAAATCGGACCCCCCACCCTTGTTTATCATAAAATGCCCCCAATTATCCCCCAGGTACAGCATAACCCGAAACCCTCGATGACCCGAGGCCTTGGTGGCCTCGGTTTCCTCGAACATGGTGATAAACGACACGTGTATGCTATCGTCGAAGGGGGGGCGCCTGATTTTGAAGAAGTAGCGCGGGGTCGCCTTCACGACCTTGCTGTACATGCGAATCGTGAGCCACAGCACAAATTCGCCTTCGATTGGCTCCCCCTGCAAACCAAATCATATAACATAATGTGGGTGGGGGGGGGGGGGTTGGGAAAGAGAGAGAGAGAGGGAGACCCCCCCCCCCCATCCCTTTTTTTAAAAGTGGGCACGTTGAAGCATGCACGCCAGGCCCGCGTGGTAAGCTTTGTACGAGATGGTGGCGCGGGTATCCACGACCTTGGGCAGGTTTTGGGGATCGAGCCCCAACATGGCGCACGCTACTGTATCTATATCTGGAAACCCTGCCTCTACCACTCTCTCACTCACACGCGCAATCACCGCCCCCGCTGCCTTTAACATTTTTACGTGCTTGTAAAATGGGTGGTTGCTGAAATCAGCAGAAATTTTCATCTCACCCGAAAATTGAGCCCCTGACTTAAAGGGAATCACTTTCTGAAATGCGTGAATGAAATCTCTCCTCCACATATCATCAGTAGATGAAGTAGGTAAACGCATTAACTTATAATATCAAGAATGCTTACTTCGTCATTATCTTTCTTTGGTTAAACCTTGGGGGGGGGGGGGGGGCGTGGTGGTGGTGTGGTTTGCTCTGGTTTGTAGGTTGAGGTTTTTTGTCTCTCTCTCTCTCTTCGAAAACTCGAACGCTCCATCCACTGACTCATATTAAAACTCTCTCACACTCTCCCACAACGCCTCCACAGTGTCCCAGTATGGGACATCGCTCTACTCCAATCCCCCACGACTCTAAGTCGTTCATCATCTTCGTGCGCAGACGAGATCGTGCGGCCTTCTCCTTTCTGGTCATCTCGGGGGTGGCCTTGCGCTCTTCCTTGCCAGACATGGCCTGCCCAATCACAAGATTTTGTGCAAATGCCACAAAAACATAACAGAAATGCAGAAAACAAGCTTGGACACCAGCAGCAAAGCAAAAACAGCAAGCAGCAACAACAGGAAAGACATATGACAGACAGAGAGAGCACGAACAGCAGAAAAGACAAATCGCAAAAAAAACAACAACCGAAGACATGTTTGGAAGGGAAGATATGCATGGCGCATGGCGTGAGTTCATGAACCCTACCTCTGACCTAAGAGAAAATGCGATGCAGCATGTGTAATATGGTCCAACGCAATTAGAGGCATCAAAACAAAAACGAAATCAGTAAGTGCGCACTGGACCCCCCCCCCCCCACCGCACCCCCCCCCCCCTCTCACAGCGAAAACGAACACAAATGCCTTATGCCAAGCATTTTGTCAACACACAACATGTATAGGATAAAAATCCACAAACAATTGCGAAAAGCAACACTCGGGGGCAACAGATGGAAAAAAAAAGCATGGCAACACAGCTACAGAAGCACCAAGTGCAAAGTGTCAGTGCTTGGCGAAAGAAGCACATGCACTCACAGTTTTTTGTGCACAAGTGGACAAAGACACTACAGGAACACATTACAACACAAAACAAAACAAAATGTAATGAATAGACAACAGACTCAACACAAACATCATGGGGTACATGTCCGCAAAAAAAGCACACAATACACCCAAACACAGCCAATTTTGCAAGGGGAAAAAAGGGGGATTTGTGTGAAACCCAAATGTTATGTGGGAAAGTAAAATATGCATGAATTGCGGTATTTGGTGAAGTGGAGACAACACAAACACAGAAGAACAAGCACAAACACAGCTTTGCTTCCCCAAGGGAGGGGAATTCCTGTGGATGGGCTGCCCAAAAAAAAATACACTAAAAAATAGACGGCCCGGATATGTAAGGAAAAAACCATGGAAAAGCACGGTAAATACGAAGCACAACTTTTCCCAACTTTAAATCAATGGTTTGTCAAGACTACTTAACATTTTTTTTAAACCGATTGAAGATTTTGAATGCTGGTCACTTGAACTTTAATCTAGTAAATTTTGATGACTCGAATGGCAAAGCCGATACTAATGACAATTAGTGTGCCATGAATGTACATATTACTGGGTACATTCAAGTGTCAAACTCAGCCATATAATTTGTGTTAAGGGGCAGATTTCAGATTAGCGGCCAGATTTCAGATTAGTGGTCAGAATTCAAATTAGTGCAACTTAATGGCTATATCGTCCGCAAAATCTGCATAATTTTTGCGAAATATTCCCGTTAAATTAAATTAATTTGAATTCTGACCACTAATCTAAAATGTGACCGCTAATCTGAAATCTGACCCTTAACTCAAATTCGCTGGCTGAGTTTGACACTTGAATGTACCCAGTAACATGAGCACTTGAAAAATTCTCGTTAGTTCTCAGAATTTGCATTCAACGGTTTCGCAAGGGGCAAGTAATAATAGTCTTTCAAGTGAGAGTTATAAATAAACTGGAATTGACCATTCCAGAGTCTTTTGGTACTACTACCTACCCTGTTCTCGGAAGTATTTTGAGATCCAATGACCGCCGTGTGTGTATTCAATTGAATGCCGGTTCAACTAGTAATTGTCTCACAGAAGGGTAGTCAAGACTTACAGTATAGTATTGCCATTATGTACTATCCCCAACGATAGCTCAATGGAAGAGTAAGTCGGTAATATAACAAAACAGAATGATGTCTCGTTATATTAGCTCAGTGACGCAAAGACAAAAAGCCGCCAAAAGACCAGGATCAAATTGGCATTTCAGACGTGTCCGGCCAGACGAAATCTATAAATAAGTTTTTTACCGGATAATTCGGGTGGTGATGTCCACAGTACCCCCTCCCAGTTTTTTATGGCGGAACTTCGTTTCCGACATAATACGCTTTGAACTGATTTCTTTTCTGACTAAGATTCGTTTAGCGTTATGTATGAAGATGCATCAACCCACGAATTAGCCGTTATAAAACAACAATGATACTTGCCCCGGTACCAATCGTATATATACTCTAGCACATTCAGTATTTATATTAAAATCTTCCTCTTTCTTCTGTCGATAAGATATTTGTGCAGTATGTCCAAGTATAATGTTTTATGGTTGAGTAATAATGTAATGTCGCTATTTCCATATATATGTAATAACCGGTCGTCGGTTTCCATAAATACATTTACTTTTTGTGAAGACATACCCTTGTATAAATCGGTATCATTTAATATAGTGTCAAGTGATCAAGTCTGACGACTATATCCGAAGTTGGGTTGAGTGCGCCCTAACCTTGCGATATGCCGATACAAGTAGAGATCGATGGAATCCGGTGTAGCAGTTCATGTTATTAAAATATATCAGTTCTTGAGAGTCTTTAATGAGATCATCATTCTGGTACTAATGCGGGTCTTATCCAGGAAACACCATCGCTCACTCAAATAGCGATCCCGTAACGGTGCTGTTTCGTGGTCGTCTCGTCTGTCTCTGCCGAAGCAAGAGAATAGAATGCCTATTTTTTTCTCTGTTATTCTTATCACTCTATGCAACCTTTTTCTCCTTCTTCCTTTTCTCTGTTGAAATAGTTATGGGGCGTCAGGCCCTACACAGAGATAACGATAGTTTGGTCAAAAGAGCTGTTTTGTAGAAATCAGTCTGTCGTCGGACAGTGCTTCGATATTTATCTTGCTCTTGTGTGAGAGATGTGTAATCTCTTCTGGTTTCTGCAGAGAAAATGCAAGGAAAATGGTTCAGAACAGAGAGTGGGAGTGCTTTGCTTGTTTCTCCTCTGTCTGTGCGTTTGTCTGATGTTTGTTTCGCACTTGTCCTACTTGGCTTTATGCAAGCAGCAAGAGGGAGTGGAGTAGGTGTGGTCTGGTGTCTTGTAGAAGAGCACAGAAGCCAAATGTGCACAAGGGCTAAAGGTTATGCCAGCTTGTGACAAATTGATCGATTGTTTGTAAGTTTTTCTTGTTTGAGGATGAGTAGGAGTGTTTGTTTTCGTCTGATGTCTGTGCGACAGATCAGCGAAAAATAAATTTGTGCTTATCTGATGTCTGTACGACAGATCAGAAAAGAAATCAGCCTTTAGCTATGGACTCCAAATGTGCATGCC
>WBZZ01001920.1:25000-30000 GCA_019918135.1 Paulinella micropora
TACCAACCTACCAACCTACCAACCTACCAACCTACCAACCTACCAACCTACCACCTACCAACCTACCAACCTACCAACCTACCCAACCTACCAACCTACCAACCTACCAACCTACCAACCTACCAACCTTACCAACCTACCAACCTACCAACCTTACCAACCTACCAACCTACCAAACCTACCAACCTACCAACCTACCAACCTACCAAACCTACCAACCTACCAACCTACCAACCTACCACCTACCACCTACCACCAACCTACCAACCTACCTATACCTACCTACCTACCTACCTACCTACCTACTAACCTACCTACTACCTACCTAACCTACCACTACCTACCTAACCTACCTACCTACCTACCTACCTACCTACCTACCTACCTACCTACCTAACCTACCTACCTACCTACCTACCTACCTACTACCTACCTACCTACCTACCTACCTACCTACCTACCTACCTACCTACCTACCTACCTACCTACCTACCTACCTACCTACCTACCTACCTACCTACCTACCTACCTACCTACCTACCTACCTACCTACCTACCTACCTACCTACCTACCTACCTACCTACTACCTACCTACCTACCTACCTACCTACCTACCTACCTACCTACCTACCTACCTACCTACCTACCTACCTACCTACCTACCTACCTACCTACCTACCTACCTACCTACCTACCTACCTACCTACCTACCTACCTACCTACCTACCTACCTACCTACCTACCTACCTACCTACCTACCTACCTACCTACCTACCTACCTACCTACCGCTACCTACCTACCTACCTACCTACCTACCTACCTACCTACCTACCTACCTACCTACCTACCTACCTACCTACCTACCTACCTACCTACCTACCTACCTACCTACCTACCTACCTACCTACCTACCTACCTACCTACCTACCTACCTACCTACCTACCTACCTACTACCTACCTACCTACCTACCTACCTACCTACCTACCTACCTACCTACCTACCTACCTACCTACCTACTACCTACCTACCTACCTACCTACCTACCTACCTACCTACCTACCTACCTACCTACCTACCTACCTACCTACCTACCTACCTACCTACCTACCTACCTAACCTACCTACCTACCTACCTACCTACCTACCTACCTACCTACCTACCTACCTACTACCTACCTACCTACCTACCTACCTACCTACCTACCTACCTACCTACCTACCTACCTACCTACCTACCTACCTACCTACCTACCTACCTACCCTACCTACCTACCTACCTACCTACCTACTACCTACCTACCTACCTACCTACCTACCTACCTACCTACCTACCTACCTACCTACCTACCTACCTACCTACCTACCTACCTACCTACCTACCTACCTACCTACTACCTACCTACCTACCTACCTACCTACTACCTACCTACCTACCTACCTACCTACCCTACCCTACCTACCTACCTACCTACCTACCTACCTACCTACCTACCTACCTACCTACCTACCTACCTACCTACCTACCTACCTACCTACCTACCTCCTACCTACCTACCTACCTACCTACCTACCTACCTACTACTACCTACCTACCTACCTACCTACCTACCTACCTCTACCTACCTACCTACCTACCTACCTACCCTACCTACCTACCTACCTACCTACCTACCTACCTACCTACCTACCTACCTACCTACCTACCTACCTACCTACCTACCTACCTACCTACCTACCTACCTACCTACCTACCTACCTACCTATACCTACCTACCTACCTACCTACCTACCTACCTACCTACCTACCTACCTACCTACCTACCTACCTACCTACCTACCTACCTACCTACCTACCTACCTACCTACCTACCTACCTACTACCTACCTACCTACCTACCTACCTACCTACCTACCTACCTACCTACCTACCTACCTACCTACCTACCTACCTACCTACCTACCTACCTACCTACCTACCTACCTACCTACCTACCTACCTACCTACCTACCTACCTACCTACCTACCTACCTACTACCTACCTACCTACCTACCTACCTACCTACCTACCTACCTACCTACCTACCTACCTACCTACCTACCTACCTACCTACCTACCTACCTACCTACCTACCTACCTACCTACCCTACCTACCTACCTACCTACTACCTACCTACCTACCTACCTACCTACCTACCTACCTACCTACCTACCTACCTACCTACCTACCTACCTACCTACCTACCTACCTACCTACCTACCTACCTACCTACCTACCTACCTACCTACCTACCTACCTACCTACCTACCTACCTACCTACCTACCTACCTACCTACCTACCTACCTACCTACCTACCTACCTACCTACCTACCTACCTACCTACCTACTACCTACCTACCTACCTACCTACCTACCTACCTACCTACCTACCTACCTACCTACCTACCTACCTACCTACCTACCTACCTACCTACCTACCTACCTACCTACCTACTACCTACCACCTACCTACCTACCTACCTACCTACCTACCTACCTACCTACCTACCTACCTACCTACCTACTACCTACCTACCTACCTACCTACCTACCTACCTACCTACCTACCTACCTACCTACCTACCTACCTACCTACCTACCTACCTACCTACCTACCTACCTACCTACCTACCTACCTACCTACCTACCCTACCTACCTACCTACCTACCTACCTACCTACCTACCTACCTACCTACCTACCTACCTACCTACCTACCTACCTACCTACCTACCTACCTACCTACCTACCTACCTACCTACCTACCTACCTACCTACCTACCTACCTACCTACCTACCTACCTACCTACCTACCTACCTACCTACCTACCTACCTACCTACCTACTACCTACCTACCTACCTACCTACCTACCTACCTACCTACCTACCTACCTACCTACCTACCTACCTACCTACCTACCTACCTACCTACCTACCTACCTACTACCTACCTACCTACCTACCTACCTACCTACCTACCTACCTACCTACCTACCTACCTACCTACCTACCTACCTACTACCTACCTACCTACCTACCTACCTATACCTACCTACCTACCTACCTACCTACCTACCTACCTACCTACCTACCTACCTACCTACCTACCTACCTACCTACCTACCTACCTACCTACCTACCTACCTACCTACCTACCTACCTACCTACCTACCTACCTACCTACCTACCTACCTACCTACCTACCTACCTACCTACCTACCTACCTACCTACCTACCTACCTACCTACCTACCTACCTACCTACCTACCTACCTACCTACCTACCTACCTACCTACCTACCTACCTACCTACCTACCTACCTACCTACCTACCTACCTACCTACCTACCTCCTACCTACCTACCTACCTACCTACCTACCTACCTACCTACCTACCTACCTTACCTACCTACCTACCTACTACCTACCTACCTACCTTACCTACCACCTACCTACCTACCTACCTACCTACCTACCTACCTACCTACCTACCTACCTACCCTACCTACCTACCTACCTACCTACCTACCTACCTACCTACCTTACCTACCTACCTACCTACCTACCTACCTACCTACCTACCTACCTACCTACCTACCTACCTACCTACCTACCTACCTACCTACCTACCTACCTACCTACCTACCTACCTACCTACCTACCTACCTACCTACCTACCTACTACCTACCTACCTACCTACCTACCTACCTACCTACCTACCTACCTACCTACCTACCTACCTACTCCTACCTACCTACCTACCTACCTACCTACCTACCCTACCTACCTACCTACCTACCTACCTACCTACCTACTACCTACCTACCTACCTACCTACCTACCTACTACCTAACCTACCTACCTACCTACCTACCTACCTACCTACCTACCTACCTACCTACCTACCTACCTACCTACCTACCTACCTACCTACCTACCTACCTACTACCTACCTACCTACCTACCTACCTACCTACCTACCTACCTACCTACCTACCTACCTACCTACCTACCTACCTACCTACCTACCTACCTACCTACCTACCTACCTACCTACCTACCTACCTACCTACCTACCTACCTACCTACCTACCTACCTACCTACCTACCTACCTACCTACCTACCTACCTACCTACCTACCTACCTACCTACCTACCTACCTACCTACCTACCTACCTACCTACCTACCTACCTACCTACCTACCTACCTACCTACCTACCTACCTACCTACCTACCTACCTACCTACCTACCTACCTACCTACCTACCTACCTACCTACCTACCTACCTACCTACCTACCTACCTACCTACCTACCTACCTACCTACCTACCTACCTACCTACCTACCTACCTACCTACCTACCTACCTACCTACCTACCTACCTACCTACCTACCTACCTACCTACCTACCTACCTACCTACCTACCTACCTACCTACTACCTACCTACCTACCCTACCTACCTACCTACCTACCTACCTACCTACCTACCTACCTACCTACCTACCTACCTACCTACCTACCTACCTACCTACCTACCTACCTACCTACCTACCTACCTACCTACCTACCTACCTACCTACCTACCTACCTACCTACCTACCTACCTACCTACCTACCTAACCTACCTACCTACCTACCTACCTACCTTACCTACCTACCTACCTACCTACCTACCTACCTACCTACCTACCTACCTACCTACCTACCTACCTACCTACCTACCTACCTACCTACCTACCTACCTACCTACCTACCTACCTACCTAACCTAACCTACCTACCTACTACCTACCTACCTACCTACCTACCTACCTACCTACCTACCTACTACCTACCTACCTACCTATCCTACCTACCTACCTACCTACCTATCTATCTATCTACTATCTATCTATCTATCTATCTATCTATCTATCTATCTATTTCTATCTATCTATCTATTTCTATCTATC